>VXAK01006536.1:28175-74611 GCA_013399435.1 Arenaria interpres | reverse complement strand
GGACAGTTGGGCAGCAGGAATGGAAGTGCCGCAGGCTGCGGGAGGGGGGCAGCCTTCCAGGGGCTCCGTCCCTCTGATATCGGGCATCCCTTCCCGGGAAGGGGCACCCGGCGGGAAGGTCTGGGTCAGCGCCCCCCGCACCCCAGAAACGCGGGGCTCGCTGGGCACGGAAACGCTCCGTAGGACGGGCCCCGACACACTGCACACCCGGCCGGCTTGGAAATGAAAAGTAGTTTCAGACGTGCCACCTGCCTGAAGCCTCTCCATCCTCGCCCCCTGTTCACAAAGAAAAGCACCATCTCCCGCGTTTATTTTCTGTCCCTCCTTCGGAAAACACTGAAGAAGGGCAGGCCCTCGGTCCTCGGTGGGCCTGGCCAGGGCAGGCTGCCTGCGCCCCCAGGAGCTCTGCCCCCCCAAAAGAACACCCAGCAAAACAGCCCCACGCGAGGCCTAACTGGGCTGGGAAAGGGAGGGTGGAGGATCGGGATCAGGTGTAGAGCTGAGGCTTCAAAAAGTGTGTGTGTGTGTCTATATATCTCTCCATAGTTTCAGGCAAAGTATAAAACAACACAAACCGGAATCTTAATTATCCGAACCCTAAATATTTTTTCAGACCACAGGGTATCTCCTCCCCAAAGTCACTCGGTCCTTACGGCAGAAACTCACAAAGTGAATTTTGAATTTTTAAATGCTTCGGCGTATCGTTACACAGCTCTCAAAATAACTCTTAAATCTCGATGTGTCTTTGGTGAATCCCAGGAGGATCAATGTCCCAACTCTCCTCGTTTTACAAACACTCCCTTCTGCAATTACGCTGACAGCTTTGGCCCAAAGCACTAGAGCAGAAATACCAATAACTGCCAATAAATATCCAGTGATAAATATCAGTAGAAATAAATGCCCAGCAGAGATGCTCGCCCACAAAATCAGAGTAACTAATCAATTGGTTTACACAAGACCCAAATATAACCTTTCTGCTGTTACGGATATATAGGGAGATATATACATTACCCACCTACCCCCGTGATGGGGACAGGGGACAGAGATGGTCCCTCTCTGACAGGACTTCCCAGTCCCAGCTTCTGCTCAGCAGAGCATTTGCTTAAAAACATGTATTAAGATATTTTAAGAATCAAACTTGACAACTCTTCTCCCTTAGACTCTTGCTCAAACAATTCAGACGTGACTTCACTTAGATTTTGCCGTAATACCTTTAACTCTCAAGGAATTATTTCTATTTCTTTAAAGTGATGTTCTCTGACGGCAGTGGGACGGGGCTCACCCCGAGGTGTCCGCAGGGTGGGTGCCCCTGCGCCATCACAGGGTCGCTGTGCCCGAGATGAGCATTTCTCGGGCCCCTGCAGCTCTGATGGCGCCGCGTACGGACTGCAGTCCTCATCAATGAACATATGCTCATTAGAAACTAATTACAGAAAACAGCATTAACCTAATTGTCATAATTAGTGATAACATACATTCAGACTCTTCTAAAACGCGGATGCAAAAACGTGGTAAAGGGTGACAAAATTCCTACGTTCCACCAGCGAACTCTTCACTGGGGAGATTTATGGGTTAGAAACAAAGAATAAACTGCAAGTGAAGTCATTCAGCGCTTCTCTGACAATTATTTCCCAATGCTATTGAAATGGTTTTATGCAGACGGTTGCCAAATAACTAGATTATTCTATTGTAGCGTTGCGTGAGCTGGGCTCCGCAGAAGAGAATCACAGAATCCCAGAATGATATGGGGTTGGAAGGGACCTCTGGAGATCATCTCCTCCAACCCCCTGCCAGAGCAGGTCCACCCAGAGCAGGTCCCACAGGAACGTGTCCAGGTGGGTTTGGAATGTCTCCAGAGAAGGAGACTCCACCACCTCTCTGGGCAGCCTCTTCCAGGGCTCTGCCACCCTCACAGGGAAGAAGTTCCTCCTCATGTTTAGATGGAACTTCTTGTGTTCAAGTTTGTGCCCATTTCTTCTTGTCCTGTCCCTGGGCACCACTGAAAAGAGACTGGCCCCATCCTCCTGACACCCACCCTTTCAGTATTGATAAGCATTGATCAGATCCCCCCTCAGCCTTCTCTTCTCCAGACCGAAAAGCCCCAAGTCCCTCAGCCTTTCCCCACCAGAGAGATGCTCCAGGCCCCTCATCATCTTTGTAGCCCTCTGCTGTACCCTCTCCAGCACTTCCCTGTCCTTCTTAAAGACTTAAAGAATGATAGGATTTGGTGTTATTTCAAACTCTTTAGGACACTGGACCTGGAGTGATTTTTTCTCCAGGTGACACTGAGGTTTGAGGGGAGGTTAATAAAGGTGCCGCCTGTTCTCTCTCTTTTCTTTGCTCCTTGCCCTAAATGCGTTGTGGCAGCTCATGATGTAGAATAAACCCATTATTTTGTCAATAAAAAATTATGGAGTAAAAATAGATTAAACATTATTCAAATATGCTCTTTAAACATTACTTCTGTTGCCATTTTATTGAGCGCTGGGCTTCCATCTGTGTTCTGGAGACAGAGGATTTGGAGCACTTGTTTTGTGCGTGCGAGTGTGGCGTTGAATAGGATGCTGGCAGTATGTTTAACGGCAGATTTGGGAGTAGCTAATTTTGGGCTCTCTCTGAGTATTCTGGTAACTCGTCGAATAGGTGTTTGTGCTGTAGCCAAATAGTGATTCTTTTTCCAGGAGCATGCGCACGAACATCCACAGACGTGGCTTCCAAATCCCCAATCTTTGACACCATTTAAGGCGGTATAAGAGAGGAAAGAACTGTAGATGATCCATTCCCTTTGCCTACCGGGTTTGTACCGTTGTGTGACCTCCTGGCTCTAATTCCCATCATCTAAATATAGACTGAGAACAAGAGAATCACTGTTGTCATTTTACCACACTAGCACTTCTGGGGGTCTTGATTTCTGAAATAACAGGCTACGACGCCTTAAAGGTGGCCTTACTTCTACAAAAACAGCCTGCAGGTGACATTTTGTCACCCTTCTTCTAGCGACCTGTGCAGCTCGTGGTGGGACCACGTGATTCTTCCCCAGGCCAAAGCAGGAGGACAGGAACGAGGGCTTGAGGGCGATCACTGGGGGGGGGAAAAATGGTGTCTGTGGTACTACGTAAAAACTCTAAGCCAGGAAAATAGGAGTGTAAACGTCGTAAGAAATTGGGGGTGAGGAGAGACGGCGCCTGTGCCGGCCTGGCAAGAAAGACTGGCAAACTGCAGTCCGTGGTGGTTCCAGTTCCCTCCGGTTGGGCTCTCTCCCTCTCCGGTGACATGGTTAGTGACATGGGTTAGTGATGGGTTTTTGTCAGAGTTAGGTTGATGGTTGGACTAGACGATCTGAAAGGTCCCTTCCAACCCAGACTATTCTATGATTCTAAGAAGCAGCCACTCCCTGAATTGAGATTCTGTGATTCCAGGGAACGTGGTGTCCCCACCCATGTGAAGAAATAACGACTGACTCGCCGTCAACAGCATCTTCCCCCTGGAAGTTCCCCATAGCTGGGTTGGTTTTTTTTTTTGCCACTGAGGCCAAAATAATTATCAAAGTTGATTCAAATATCACATTAATCTGGAGAACCTTTGAGCAACCTGGTCTGGTGGGAGGTGTCCCTGCCTACGGCAGGGGGGTTGGAGCTCGATGATCTTTAATGTCCCTTCCAACTGTAACCATCCTATGATTCTAAAACCTGTCACAATTCCTCATTTCCACATCTGAGCATGTGCCCTGGCCACTTCCCAACCCCAAACCAGTGTGAGATTCGGGAACAAAGCAGTCTTTTTTTTTTTTTTTAGGAGAGAAACTTGAGCGTGAGGAAAGGGTTTCAATCTGCACATGGATGCACCCCAGGTACAGCCCTGTGAAGCTTGTTTCTAGAGACCAAGGAGGTTTGAGACATTGTAAAGTAGGTGTTTCAAAGAGTTCATCAAAGTTGCAAGAGGACAAAGTTTTCTGGAGGTGGTCTTCATCCTGAAGAAATTCAAAGGCAGGTACGGAAGTTCTGGGGTTGTCAGTGCAGGAGTGAATGCAGAGCAGTATTGCCTAGGAAAAGTTTGGGAAGCGTTGGATCCGAATAATGAGGTGTAAAAGCAGAAAAAGTCATTTTTAAGAGTGGTTCAAGTGCAAGTTTGGGGACTAGAACATCTCTCTGGTGAGGAAAGGCTGAGGGACTTGGGGCTTTTTAGTCTGGAGAAGAGAAGAACGGGGGGGCTCTGATCAATGCCTATAAATACTGAAAGGGTGGGTTTCAGGAGGATGGGGCCAGTCTTTTTTCAGTGGTGCCCAGGGACAGGACAAGAGGGAACGGGCACAAACTGGAACATAAAAAGTTCCACCTAAACATGAGGAGGAACTTCTTTGCTGTGAGGGTGGCAGAGCCCTGGAAGAGGCTGCCCAGAGAGGTGGTGGAGTCTCCTTCTCTGGAGACATTGCAAACCCCCCTGGACGGGACACGTTCCTGTGGGACCTGCTCTGGGTGGACCTGCTCTGGCAGGGGCTTGGACTGGATGATCTCCAGAGGTCCCTGCCAACCCCCTATCATCCTGGGATTCTGTGTAATTCCAATATTGGGAATATTGATGAGGACTCTAGAGCCAGGAGAAGACTGACGTGAGAAGCTTGGACGTGTGGGTTGGGCATTAGGGAAGGGCTCGAGGAAGGAAGGTGAAGGTTGAAGGAAGGAGAAGAGGGCACCATCTCATGTGGCAGGGAGAAGGGGTTCAAAGGTGCAGCAGAGACTGTGCCACCTGGAACAGATGATAGGCCAAAAGAATTTGGTAAGAAGAAAGGTCCTGTGGGAGGGGAAAGGGAGGGAATTTTGAAAAAGAGACTTACCCCAGAGGTGGACAAGTGGTGTGGAAAGGGGCAAAGGCAAAGGCGGTGGATGCACCATCCCTGAAAACAGAGTGTGAGGGGGCGAGGAAGGAGAGGAGGAAGAAGGGAGGGAACCTGGGTCAGGGAAAGCTGGAACAGCAGGAGCTTTGGGTCTTTAAAAATGGAGTTTATTAGAAGAAGTTTGAAGGGGTAAGTAATGAGCGATGTCTTACAGGTGGGGAAGAGGGCAACCACCACGGGGCCCTTTCCCACAAAGAGCTCTGTTCCTTCAGGCTCTCTTCTAAGGTGTGTGAGCACACGTGGTGTGTAAAGGGTCCCTCTCGTGTCCCTTCGCACCGGGCTTTGGCTCCAGCTCCGCGTAAGATCACGACAGCAGAGCATTACAGGGGGAATCCCGTTCAAGCTGGAGCCTCCAGAGCTGCCACCCAGAAGTCAGCAGTGGCTCCCAGAGCTGGGGCTGTGTTTTCAAACACGCACAGAGAAGGGCAGTTGATGAGGCAGCACAGGAACAAACGTCACTCTCGGGAGCAGAAGCTGGATGAGAAAGGGCTGCAGCCCACGCTCCTCGCGCGGAACACAATTCTGTTGAAACGGGCAACAAATGAAGGGTTTATTTTAATAATTGTTGGGAGAAGTTCGAGGGCTGTAACTGCTGCTGAAAAATATCTGGAAGTGAATAAATAGCTCGTCCCGTGGGTCTGATTGGACAGCAAAGCCTGGCAGCAGGGAGGAAGGAGGAGGAAGTCCCATCCGAAGTCCTCAAGACACAATGGCAGGGCAAGAACTTGCGAGAACTTGCTCTCCCTGGAGAGCAAGAGAAGAGTTTTTAGAGCAACATGTGTCAGACTCAGTGACTCACAACCACATGTGGACATTCCTAGTGAAATATAAATTGGTCCAGCATTAGATGAAGAGGAGAGAATCCCAAATATTGCTTCTACTAGATATAAGATCTGATGACTTCTGGGCTCCCCAGTTCAAGAAGGACAGGGAAGGGCTGGAGAGGGTACAGCAGAGGGCTACAAAGATGATGAGGGGCCTGGAGCATCTCTCTGGTGAGAAAAAGCTGAGGGACTTGGCTCTTTTTAGTCTGGAGAAGACTGAGGGGGGATCTGATCAACACCTATAAATACTGAAAGGGTGGGTGTCAGGAGGATGGGGCCAGTCTTTTTTCAGTGGTGCCCAGGGACAGGACAAGAAGAAATGGGTGCAAACTGGAACATGAGAAGTTCCATCTAAACATGAGGAGGAACTTCTTCCCTGTGAGGGTGGCAGAGCCCTGGAAGAGGCTGCCCAGAGAGGTGGTGGAGTCTCCTTCTCTGGAGACATTCCAAACCCGCCTGGACACGTTCCTGTGGGACCTGCTCTGGGTGGACCTGCTCTGGCAGGGGGTGGGAGGAGATGATCTCCAGAGGTCCCTTCCAACCCCGTATCATTCTGTGATTCTGTGACTTAAAGTATGCAGGCAACTTCTTCTTTCTTTCTTTTCAGCCCATTTTTACCAAATAGTGTGTTCCAACACTTTGTTTTTAAAAGGTATTGATGATGTGAGACAGACTGCACCTCGCAGGCAAGAAATGCTTGATGTATGTGGGATGATGCACAGCTTTACTCCGAGCAAACAGATTTCTCAAGGTGCAAACGCCTGACACCGATGGTTACAGGCAATAGAAGGAGAACAGAAACGCAGCCGGGCTGTAGCAAACAGCAAACAAAGCTTTTTTGGACCTTGAGAAGAGATTTTCCTTAGCTGAGAATTCAGAATTACCTGCAGCAGAACAGGGCTACCAAACGTGACCACAATTAAAGCAATAGACAAAGCATCTCCTGTTCGCCATTAGGCCCAGCGCCCCTTGTAGAACAACAAGAAGGGGGTCCTTCGTCACGTTGTTCCAGTGCCGTCATGTCACGAGGACGGGCAGCAATTCCCCTCTTCGACAAGCGAGAGAGAATATTAATGGGGGCTCTTTCTGCCGCCGACAATGAACGGATTATTCAGAATCAGAGAAATTCATATTCCGTTGTGGCCGATCCTGAGTCATCAGGCTTTGTGGGGCCAACTCTTACAGTTCTTGGGCTGGAACTGTGGGCACTGGGGCTAAATACCTGCGATATATTTTTCTGTATGTTTTGCCCAGGGCAGTGGTTGAGGCCCCATCCCTGGAGGTATTTAAAAGCCGGGTTGCCATAGTGCTTAGTGACATGGGTTAGTGATGGTTTTTATCAGAGTTAGGTTGATGGTTGGCCTCGATGATCTGAAAGGTCCCTTCCAACCCAGACAATTCTATGATTCTATATATGCATATATATGTACCTGATATACATGAATGTAAATAGTGGCTTCACTAAGTAAAAGAGAGTTTTCATTCTGGACCTTTAAGCTGTGCATTAACCCCTCGTGCGAGGAAATCTGTCTCTCCAAATCTCACGTATTATCCAGAGAACAATCCCAAGTGTGAACTAGTGTTCTTAGGGAAAAAATCCCGCACACTCTTCAGAGGTGAGAGCACTGCCTGCTGCACATTTCCGGGTTCAACTAACACATTTTAAGGTCTCCCGGCTACCACAACAAAGCTGCTGGGATATTCTTCTTGTGCTGGGTACAGAACCATAGACATTACTTGTCTGTGCCCGGTCCTGGAAGGATCTACTCGTGTTGGTTTGCATTTAGAGTTTCCCACCACGCGATTTGATTCGGGTGTCCGGCGATACCGGAACCGGTGCACGCTCTTCAGCGTTCCAGGAGGAACCGAACTCCAGGAAAGATGTTTTCGCTGAAACTAGTTCATTTTCCCATCTTCTAAGGCGAGCTGCACGTAACACTTCACAGCGAGGCCTCCCAGCTTCTCACCCTCCAGGGAATTCTTTGCAAACTGAAAAGTCCTCTGCGGCTTAAAATTTTGGAAAGAAGATGATGTGGCATGGGAACACGGACCATATAATCTTTATAAGCGTTACAGTGCTGGACTGGGAAGCATCTCTAGCCTATTTTACCCAACCTCCAAATATTTAATCTGGGAAAATGAAGTTAAAAATGAAGGATTTTTCAATTTGCAGTGCACAAATACTGCACTCGAGGGTGTTGGCAAGTTCCCAGGGAACATTTGAAACCTGTAAGCATCCAGGGAGAGACAGAACAACTTTGAGATTGTTGGCAAAAAAAAAACCCCAACGATGGACTTTTCTGGCTCCAAAGAGAAAGTGTCTTCCCCTCCCATCACTCATCCAGGCGAGCGTGGCTGAAACTAGTAATTTCATAAATATTTGATGATCCTGAAAGCACAGTGCAGAAGTAATCACAGCGATGATGATGTTCAAGGGTCCTGCTAGTGCACAGACCTCACCCAGGCGCCGTTCTTAACCCCTGACTTCTGGCCTCTCTCTCACGTGCTGAATTTGGAGCTCAGGCTTTCCATAAAGTTAATGGAGTGAAGAATGTTCCTTAGAATGGGCTTCAAACATCTACATCAAGAATTTACTGCTTTTAATTACCTATACGACGACTTCAGATACACAACTAACGTTACAGACCACGTGAATATCTGAATTTCCATTCTCAGTCCGGAAACTTTTGGCAAAAAACTCTCCTACGTGATGACGATGATGATGATGATGACGATGATGATCTCCTTCCATGCATAATATTTCTGACTTCACCTGTCTTGGATGAGGCAGCTCTGAGCACCCATCCCTTGAACGAGAGATATTACCTAAATCTGTCTGAACAAGAAAAAAGAGTCTAAAATTCTAGTGGTATAACTATAGATATGTACGTACAATATATTTATATATTTATTTACCTTAAAACACTTAATCTTCTTGAAAGTAAGAGGGTTGCTGTATGGAAATGTAAGCCAAGCTGGGAACAAATAATTGAGTTATATAAGCCGACACAAAAATAGACTGACCCACATCTAAAACAACATCGTAATGAAATGGTATTTGTTGCCTGATTTCCTGAAGGCAGCAAGCACCTCTAGAAATGGGCTTACAGAAGGAAAATGGTGTGACGTTTGGTCTGCATCGGGCACCCGTGGGGCTCTGCCCTGGGATGGTTCACACGGCCAGGAGCCGAAAGGTGAAGAGTTTGTCTCCCTGGTGCAATGCCCTTCTGCGGGGAAGGGGGGTGCCCCGTTCTGGGCATCACGATCCCCATTTCTATCAGAAGGCTGACGGAAGAAGACATGGTCTGAGAAGACGTAGCTGCATATAAAAAAATATTAAGTAAAATTATGGGGTTTTTTTAATTTCTGGAATAGTCCATGGTACTTTAGGGGTTTGTTTAGGTTACTACAACCACTCAGAACAGGGCACGATTCTGCACGCATCAGGGAATCGGCAGCCGCGGGTGGGAATAGGCTGGGGAACAGTAGACGAACTTATTGCCCACGCTGCTTCTGCTGCCGCAATACATCAAGACGTGCCGATAGAGACGGCCCCGTGGCAGGACCGGGAGGGCGCTCAGCTGGAATTCAAACCCACCTGCATTTCCAGCCCCCGTGGCCGCCCCTCTCTCGCACAGCTCGCAAATTCGCAGCCCGCCACTGCGTATCCCAAATCGTTTCAGTTGTAGTTCTCTTCAAAGCTAAAAGCCAGGAGGATAAGAGGATAATTGTGAATATTTAACACCTCACAATAATCACAGACTACTTTTACCGAGCAAAATCTGTTCTTAGACCAATAGAATACGTGCACTAAGGACACCTTTCTTTAGCTATAGCTGCCATTGCTGGTGCTCAGCGCCAGCTCATGAGTCCTTAAAGCTCAGTTAACTCAGAACTCGTTTTCCCCTCGGTAATAGCATGAGGTGCTCCAAAGTAGTGAATATTTCCATGCCAATTTCTATTTTAAATTCTTAATTTTAACATCTATAACCTATTTGATTTATTTATCTTTTAATGTGGCAAGAATTCTTTCATACCAGAGACTGGTTTTCCCCCTCGTATTCTAATGGGTGAAAAATGAATGTTGGTAGAAGCTAAGCATGGAGAATTTCAGCCTGAAACACTTCTTTAAGTAACGAATGACTGAATGTAGGGTATTAGAATAAAACCCATTTAATAACCCTGTTGCGTTTGCCTCCTTTTAGCTCTAACGTGGTTTGTAACAGATGGAGGGAGGGCACTTTCCGAAGCAAAGACTGTTCAGCGACTCTGCCTTCATTCAGATGGAAAAACAGCCACCGGAGGCAAACTTTGGCTCCAGTTGCCCCTTGAGCTGAGCTGAAAGATCGCTCCATCTCAGCCCACGTTGACTCAAACACATCTCAGCTGAGTCTGTCAATGAGAGCAAAACACTAAGCGTTCTCCACGCGACAGAGCCCGGTTCTCTGAAAACTAATCGAGGCTCCGAGGTCATCTTGCAATGCTTATTGAAGAACCATCAAAATCATTTTTTTATTCTTGCTTCCATTGCGACGTGGACCGAATTAAAAAAAGAAATCTACAGCAGAAATTTGTGGTAGATTAAGAAGATCAGATCTGCATAACAAGTGAAGATTTCTCTCGCACGTGTGATCAGATAGTCCCAATATCCCAGGAAACCATGCCAATATTTCAGGTGCTTAGTGTGGCAGCGACGCTTGTGTTTTGATCTAAGGGCAACACTAGAGACAAGAGGGCACCGATCCCTCAAACTCCTTACTCCCTATGTATCCGTGTGAGATTGCAACAGCGGGGTCATTATATATGTATTTGAAAAGTCAAAAATTAGAAGATAAAATGTACTTCCAACCCCGCTCAGCGACTGGTCAGTCAAAAGCCCACAGAGGGAAAATAGGACATTAATTCCCAGTGGGAACTGGACTCAAAACACCTTTAAACCCTTTTGAAAATTTTGCCCCTGTCTAAAACCAATCTAATATTTCTGGAGCCAAACCCTCATGGGTTTAGTGGATCTTGGGTTTATACACAAGATCTTTTCAGGATCTGAAAATACCTCTAACATTATGAACTTGAAGGAAAAAAATTAAAAACCATTGTGTTTTACATATGCCTGGCACTGGAAAAGACTGATCTGTGCAACCAAAAGTAATCTGTGTAAATTAAAGCAACTAAATGAAGTGACAGTGGTAATTATATCAAACTGCTGAGTGGAGCCCTCTCTACGGATGGCAGTGAACAGTATGGATTCATCTGGTCTTATATACGTATCTCCTGTTGGACTCCATGGCTTTGGGAAGTCCTAACTTACAACTTTCTACAAGGACACATTTCAAAACCTGACCTGTAAGCAAAGTAAGAATTCTAGGGACACATTCACCTTGCCAGGGTATACTCTCCACCTCACAGATTCAAAATTTACCTGCCATTAATTCCATACCTGGCAACAGGAAAACAAAAAAGAAAATTGGTCTAAAGTTGCAGGAGAGAGGAATTCAGCTGCTCAAACCTTAATCAAAGTCTCAAATAGGTGTTTGCAAAGTTTGGAGTTGTTTGGATTGTTTTTTTTGGTAAGGATGGCCAGCAGGGGAGTTAAGGTGCAGATCAGTGAGAAACTGGGACCTAACAAGATCACATAACAAAAATGTCATTTCCTTGGCCATATCTTTTATTTCAGCTCCACGTCAGCTGAAATGTCCCTTTGCTCGTCGTCCCTAGAAGCCCACCCTGTGTGACACCGCGTTTGGGAGCAGCTGAGGTTCCCCTGGGTCGGGAATGCACACCCGGGAGATTTCCCCAGCTCCAGCAACAGCTCCCGTCCCCACTCACCCTCCCCAGTCACTCCAGTTCCAAAGAGATCCCGTAGACTCCAACGGCAGATTTAAGGCTGTCCTCTCTCCCCGTCACCCATGTATAAAAGCCTCGGTGGGCCACAAACAGCTCTCTGGGGATGGGGAAATACGTAACTTGTTCAAAGATTTCCCTTTTTGGCTCCAAAATCTAGCCTTTGACTGCGGTTCATCTGCTGAGTAATTATCCCCAGCAAGTTCATCTGCTGAGTAATTACCCCCAGCAAGTTCATCTGCTAATTACCCCCAGCCAGCAGAGGCACAAAGAAGAAAGTAGGTTTTTGATAAACCAGTTGACAAGAATCACTGCTTCCTGACCAAACCAAACGTCTCCCTCACCCCTCTGGCAATCCAATCTCATTGACTACGAGGATATGAATCACTCGGTCTTTTACCAGCGAGAAGAAGGAGTAAAATCTTCATGTCCCCAGACCCAAGACAGAGGAATTCTTGGTGCTGTTGGGCTCAGCAGAGCCTGAGCAGCCAGCTCGCCCTGGTGCAATAGCATCCACTGGATCTGGGAGTCATTAGCTTCTTTGGAAATTCGGATTATATTGTCCAGGTACCTTGAGTTAAAAAAATAAAAGTCACACCGAGTCTTGCCAAGGAGCTTAAAAATTGGCAGTTCTGATCTTCAAGGTAAGAAAACATTTCAATATGGTCAATGATAATTTTTCATTCCTATGTTAGAGAGGCTGAACTGAACAAAGACCCTCCAGTTCGACCTGTCTGGAAGTGAGTAGCCTCTGAGAAACCTGGAGTGAGGTGAGCGAGGAGCAGTTTTAATTAAAACAGGTAGGAGCACAACCTTATAATTATACGTATAGAAATATTATGTCTGTGAGAATATATAACAAGGTTTTCCTATATACCATATATACCAGAGTTTTGCAGACTGTTGAAGGGTGGGCCTTAGGCTTAAGTAACTCCGTGAGGACGGTAATAAGTATTTGGAAGAGCATTTTTGCTGTATACATTTTTGTTTGAATATACTTCATCTTTATAAACAAACCCTGAAGTTGCTTCCAGGTTTGGCACCCGGGAAGTTATTCCACCGGAGACAATTAACACCCAGTGTTTGTAACGCTCTATATTATGATTGGATCCACTAGCACAATCTGGAGTGAAGATGGCCCAACATTTCTCACTTCAAGACACCTCTTTTAGTTACTTATAACTTTGCCAAATGGGTTTTGGACTGAAAAATTTCTTACCAGCTGCTTTTCTTTAGCCTGATTAGTTTCTGGGTTGTTTCTCAGATCAAAGAATTAAGTCTTTCTGAGAACAAGGCCAGGCAAGAAGTGTGATATGTTGCCCACGTTGAAAGTGTTGTGGGTTTTTATCTGAAAAGTTTTTCTCCATCCATCCTGCTTTTGGCATAAAAATACAAAATTTGACACGAACGCTTCTTTATTCTAGGCAAATATTTCTGCTGTTCCTCTGAAAATCTATCCACGTTTGAAAAATCCCACTTTGCAAGTGTTCAGGAAAGACCTGCTAGAGGTTTAGCTGGAAACTCTGAAGAGTCTTCCTGCTGTGAAGGTTCTCAGGGCAGCACAGACATAATTCCTCCTGTAATTACAGCTCAGCACCACAAAGCGTGTGCCTCTCGGGGACCTTTCCGTTGACAGAGGAGAAAACAAATTAATTGGAATGCAGTGTAGACAAAAGTGGAATTTAGGACTTAGTGATTATATAGAGGGAGAAAGAAATGGAAGGCGAGTGATGAGCGAGAGAGTGGGACCGGGAAGTGCCCTGTGTATGTGCAGGAGATGGGGACTGGGAAGACGAGGTTTAGAGGATGGCAAGTGACCAAGGTGGACAAGGGAAGAAATTGAGGTTCACTGAGCAAAGGGATTAGAACAAGCACACGAAGAGAATTAGATGAGGATTTCAGGGACTGGGGTCAAAAATAAACACCAGCCAAACCAGGGATTCGACAGCAGAAGACGGGTAACTGGTAGTTTGGGAGCTGGTCAGTGGTTAAACTGCATTATTTGGGTAGGTAAGAAGACAGGAATGTAAAAGGTGTAAAGAAGACTGCGAATAAGAGTCAAAGAAAACATTAATCCCCCTGTGCTGGGCACTGGGGAGGCCCCACCTCGAGGGCTGGGTCCAGTTTTGGGCTCCTTCCCACAAAAAAGACACTGAGGTGCTGGAGCGGGTCCAGAGAAGGGCAACGGAGCTGGCGAGGGGTCTGGAGCACAAGTCCTGTGAGGAGCGGCTGAGGGAGCTGGGGGTGTTCAGCCTGGAGAAAAGGAGGCTGAGGGGAGACCTTCTCGCTCTCTCCAACTCCCTGAAAGGAGGGTGTAGCCAGGGGGGGTCGGTCTCTTCTCCCAAGGAACAGGCCATGGGACAAGAGGAAACAGCCTCAAGCTGTGCCAGGGGAGGTTCAGATTGGAGATTAGGAACAATTTTGATACTGGAAGGGTTATTGCACATTGGACTGGGCTGCCCAGGGCAGTGGTTGAGGCCCCATCCCTGGAGGTATTTAAAAGCCGGGTTGACATAGTGCTTAGAGACATGGGTTAGTGATGGTTTTTATCAGAGTTAGGTTGATGGTTGGACTCGATGATCTGAAAGGTCCCTTCCAACCTCGACAATTCTATGATTCTATAGCCACGTAAACAGTCTGCCAGGCAGATCAAGTTCCCTACTGCAACTTACTTATCTATAATTAAGCCACCAATTCTATGATTCTAAACCAACGTATTGAAGGTGCAACGCAAGCTCTTAACACAAAGGAAATGCCAACACTGGAACTGCTTTGGAAGCCTTAATTTGGACCCCTGGGCACAAGCACGATGATTCACTACCATGGCAGGATGATAGATTCTTTCTTCTACAGAAATCCAGCCCTATTCAAGGAACCCCGTTATTAGAAATCTCCTCTGGGTTTCCATGAGGCTATAAACTGAAGATGACAAAACTCCTGCTGCATTGGCTCTGGCAGTCAGAAGGTGTGAAAGGCATTAAGCGGGGGGTTGCTAGAAGGAAAGCCACCTGAATGGAGATGCTGAAAACCAGGTTCCTCCTTTGCCTCTGACGCTTCTCATGTGATACCAAACAAGTCATTTTAATCTAACTTTTCCGGGTGGTCACTTGTTACATGTTTTCAGAGCCACCTGGAGATCTGAGCTCTCGCTTGAAGTAGCGCTGGCTGGTCATGGCTGAGTTCTGCTGGAACGACGCTGCAGACATAAGGACTGGAAAGCCAGGTCCTTGGCACCTTGGACACTGAATATTACAAAACAGAACTTTAAATTCTCACTTTCCCACTCTGCAACAGTTAACGCTTCTCACCTCAAACTGTTCCTTGCGTCCAGATGTCCCTCCAAATAGAGAAATGTGATTGTATTTGGTTATTTCACAGTTCAAGTTGAATACCTCAGTCAACAACTCTCTTATTTACGCAACACTACATGGGTTTGTTTGTTTCGACTCGAACATTTAGTTCATTCTTGGGGGGCTTTCGGCACTTTTTGGGTTAGCTTGTGATTCATCTCATGCGAGAGGTCAACTAGGTCCTTGAATTAAACACATAAGGAGGAAAAAAACAATGGTTCTGGAATGAGAAAAGCATTGTATCTTGCACCTACTGAATAAAAACCTATGTGCTTAAGCTTTGTCACTAAAATAGAACCTCCACTTTTGGACAGACACCAGAGAACAGTTTGGAGTTACAGCGAAATACCGTGTAGACAAATTGATTTCAGCGGAACAATAGTCTGAAGTGTCGCGTTCATTTTATTTTCAAACTCAGGAAACCCAGACTGCGATTCTTTCATAGCCGAGCAGAGTTTATTAAATGACAGCTAATGTAGGAAGATACAGAGCCAAAAATCTAGGGTAGAAAAGGAACATTTTTTTGTAGTAGTGTGGGAGGGCGAAGCTCAGGAAAGTGTTTTATGTCGTTTAGTGACTCAGGTATTACACACTCATCCGAACAGCAGAACAGCTTGCCGCGTAACTCCTCGGGCTGGAGGACTGGAAGCAAAGGGAAAACAGCTCGGTTCAGCCGAACTCCCGCTCGGCACACTCCTAATCCTGGAGTGACGGTTACAGCTCACGAGCTTGGAATTCGAAAAAAAAAACCAACCAACCCAAATTCACCAACATCAGAAGTGGAGATAGCAGTGAAAAAATTAAATGTGGTTTTTTTTTTTCTCAGAGTATTAAATGGGGAAAAATTAAACTAGAACCTATCATTTGCTAAGTATGTGGTAATGTTTTTTCTTGTTTTTTTCTTTTTTTCCTTTTATTTTCCACTTTGGACGTATGCACTGTGGCACCTTGCATGAGCAGGTGTAATATAGAATCATAGAATTGTCTGGGTGGGAAGGGACCTTTCAGATCATCGAGTCCAACCATCAACCTGACTCTGATAAAAACCATCACTAACCCATGTCTCTAAGCACTATGTCAACTTTTAAATATCTCCAGGGATGGTGCCTCAACCACTGCCCTGGGCAGCCCATTCCAAGGCTTCATAACCCTTCCAGTGAAGGAATTGTTCCTAATCTCCAATCTGAACCTCCCCTGGTGCAACTTGAGGCCATTTCCTCTTGTCCCATCGCCTGTTCCTCGGGAGAAGTCCTCACACCTCCCCCTGAACCAAACATCCAAATCACTTTATAGTAGAGGAAACGTTTCTCTCCCACGTACCTGCAGGCTGCTGGCAGATGCACAGGAAGGCTCAGGCCACCTGAATTCCACACATAAAGTCTTTGGGAGAAACGAGCAAACTCCCAAGACTCTACTCCGTTTCTTAACACAACTTTTAATACATCAGAGACAATCCTTTCCCTTCTAAAAAGGTCACTCAAGACCAAGGAATGGCTTTTGCTGCTTTAAATCTGTACAAGGATGTATGGACACGTTCTCTAAAAAAAAATCTCCTTTTTCATAGGAAAAGTTAAGAATCCGTTACGGAGAAATGACGTCAGCCTTCTAGGCTGTGAGAATGTTACTCCATTTGGATCACGGATCTAAAGTATTGCAGGAGTTTTCTCTTTCCTTTGAGAGAGACAATGCCTTGTATTGAAGACAAGTTCATGAGATTATAATCCGAGACACTAAATGCTTTTTAAACATTCATTTAATTTTATTTAAAAGAGCCCCTTGAAACCATGAAAGAGCTGATTTAATGTAAGAACTGGATTCCCGTACTTTCTACAGAGAAGAAAAGCCTATGAAAGGGCTACATTTTCAAGAGCAGTTCATTTCGCAAGGAAGAAGTCGTAACTGTATATTCAGGCCAGTGGTCCAGCATTTTGGCCAAATAATCTGAAAACATCATTTTCAGCATTGCAATAAAGTATGATCTTTTGGTTTCGCTGCCTACGGTCAGACGGAGCCATCAGACCCTGGAGTCTTCCCTCCTTTATCATACAAACTACCAGGTTTCAGCCAGATCTGTCACTGTATTACATTCGACCTTAAGCTATTAAGTGAGATGAATAAGGTTTCAGTGCCCAGAAGAGCCAGAGGTTCGTTAGCTGCAATCAGAAAACGGGACGCATGAAGTGACACTCGTGCCCAAGGTCACGGCAAGAGCTGAAGGCCCAATGGGTGATGCGATCTCAGAAGACGAACCACACTTCGCTCTACAGGGGAAGGAGAAGTCCCCTCAAGTACGTGGCAAATGTAACGGGGAGGTTGTTCCTTTCCGCCTCCAGATCTGGTAACGAGTGAAAATCTGAATATGAGAGGGGGAGCTGAAAGCAAAGCTCCTCGGCACAGCCCTAGAGCACGCACTCATTCTGCGTGAGGCCCCCTCTCCCGGTGTGGTTGACCTCCGGTACTCCGGAGGACAATCCCGGGAGCTGGGATAACTTGCTCACGTGTTGCCGATTGTTCACGAGGCAGAAAAATGCTGTAGCGATTCTTGCTAGTGAATAACTAACGCATGAGATCCAGTTGTAGTGACTGCCTTACCGCACAGCTCTGCTTTGAGGAGCGCGCCAAGGGCAGTGCCTACGACATCCCCCAGGCCGTGGGATGAAGGATGGAGATAAACATCCCTTCACCAGACTCGGACTCGGTAAAACCCCGGGGGGGGGGAACTGCACACCTATTCGGTCGCTCCAGTGGACCTACCGCATTTTTTTCTCGGCAAATGGGTTAAAGGGCATCTATTTAGAGCAAACCTTGCTTGAGATTCGGGCACGTGTCCTAAACCCTCCACGTGTTTTTAAACACCGCCCGTTTGCAACGCCAGTAGAAACTGAATCAGCACCAGAACCCCAGCTCTGCTTTTGACAGCGTAGCACCGGTAAGCTGAGCTAAATAGTGCAAAACAAATCCCAAGTCAGAAGTGCCAGCCCATTTCTGTAAGAAAATGACAGTGCAACCGCTGATCCTTTGCTTTTAAGAACAGTTCAATCTCAAACAAGCTAATTCACAAAATAATGTGGGTGAAAACATACATTTCAAATAGAAACTAAGCGAAGATGGATACTGACATCAGTTAATGGAACAACAAAGACATTTTATATACATATATATGCATCTGCTTCTATAAGAAAGTAAAATACAGCAAGCAAGATAGCTTTTGTCTAACTCCTGCTTTTAGAAGGGATCTGTGTTTCTGACTGTTGCCGTCAGCTCAATGCACAATAGAAAACTACACTATCACACCTAAGGCCTACGCCAATTGTTTTTAAGGCTGGAGCATAACATTTTTCCTGGCTTTAGGAGAGCAACAGTCATTTGGCACCGGCGTGAAATGGATGAAAAAAGCAAACAAGATCTTGAGTAGCTCAACGCGTTTTTATAAGTGAGGGCAAACAGCACTTGTGAATGGAGACGCGCGGCACCCGCTGAGCAAAGCCACCCACGGCCGCAGCAGGAGGAGGGCGGAGGGAAGGAGGACACCCCGAGGGGTCCCGGCTCGCGCTGGGGCTCCGGGCGAACGGCCGGGTGCGAAACTCTCTCCGGCAGAGATCCGCCCCACCTGAAGGATCGGGCGCTGTAAAATGGGAGCGTTGGACACGGGTCCTGTAGGAGCGGGCAGGAGCAAACGGGGATTTTGACTTTTCAAGTCCCTTTTGTCTCTGTCAGCGGGTGCCGCTCTCCACCTCTGAGCTACCGTGGAACGCACCTGGTACCTCAGCCTGAAGCACGGGCCTGAACTCTTGCGTTTCCGCTGTGTGATGTGAAGTTAAAAGGCTTAGAACAACAGACTTGATTTAGACAAGCAAACAGAAACAAATACGGTATTTACTTACTGTAGGCGCTTTCAGTACCTAAGGTTAAAGAGCCATCTGTTTCTCTGGTATAATCCCAGTGGGTTCAACGGGAGCGGGGCAGGATAAATTTGATGCGATACGTTCACCTGGTCACCTAGCACACAGTGAGACGTTCCCTTTGTGTGGAAGCCTGCGTACAATCAGTTTGCCATCTAGTGGCAACTATTTTGAACACAAACGGTAATTTCAAGCGGTAGACGTTCTTATTAAATACCGGGGTGTATTAAATCGTCCGAGGCGGATGAAAACACACGTTACCGGGTAGAAATGATGCTGAGGTCTCAAAGGGTAATTGCATCTACACCCAGCAGGGTACAGTCAGACAGGAAAAAATTCCCTGGCTCGAGCTGACCATCCAACACAAAGATATATCCAATTGTGCTAATGCTTTCTGTGCCTGGATACATAGCACCTGTAGCGTTTTGCGTGAAAGAAGGTGGGAAAAAAGCTTCCTGATAAGGCACCTTCTCATTCCCCCGTCTCCTCCTCCTGCCGGTCCCTCCGGGATTAAAATAAATACTATTACTGACGATTTTCACAGGGCCAAACTGTGGCCCTACCTGTTGTCTCCGTGAGTGGGACGGCGGCTGCTCACGCGGGAAAAGCAAAGCCGTGGCCCAGCCAGACCGTCTGTGTTAAGGTTATGAGTCTATTTTCCTCGCTTTTAGTGCTAATTTGGCTATTCTGAAGAGTAACTGGAAAGGTATCTGCTCATAGTACTTAGATGATCTTTGTTACTGCACTATTCATTGCTTTATGATTATTACCGTGTGTATTATGACACGGGAAATGCATCTGACACAGGGGAATGCTGGCACCTTATTATACAGATAGATGTTGCATTGCTCCAGACTCCAAGTGATAAAGGCTTCTGCCCTTCCTTCTGCACGAGTAATTCCATAAATTTCATAAGAAGCTGAAGAAAACCCACATTAAAACCAGTGTCAGAATACAGTGTCCCTCGACCTGATTTTAAAATAGTAAAACGATACGAGACCTGCATGTCTAAATCCTACTGGGAGCCAGTTCCGTAATCATGGAGATGAAATACTGGAGAGCCAACCGACCCCAGTCCTTGCAGGAGACGGGAAAAAGCTGGCAGTAGGTGACCTCGGTGAATGCCAGAACCCAAAGGGTGACAAAAGGTCAGAGACAAACACAGGTTCTGCAGTTTTAGAGTATCCTGAATTGACAGGGGAATCCCCCCAGGCACCGAAAACTCGAGCAACGGGATGTGAAGGATTTGATTTAAGGAAGATTTAGGCTGCTGAAATTCATATTAGGATGTCGTTAGCTATTATCCCACAGAAAACCACTTAATAATGAATTCTATTAAACTGGAGGTAGCTGCTCTAAGAAGCTGTTGAAATGCATTTTGGAGGTATCATAATACAATTTTTTGGTTTGTTTTCTGACAAATATCAGCTGGATCCAATGTCAGAGGAGCAGTAAAACTGAGTAAAAATTCTCCAGATGAGGGATTTTATCGGGTTTCTGGGCTTAATGACACGTCTGCTTTCACTGTAGTAGGCAAAAATATAATTATAGATGGATGTTTCGTGGCGTTACTGAATGCATCTGCATTCAACCTCCCGTTCAGTCATCGCAGACAAACGCTCAATTCATTAAAAACATACTTTAGCCCCAATCGGGAGCCTAAGCTGCGATAAAGCGACTTGCCTTCTGTTCTGGGCCATGAATCACGGTCACGAGAGTTAATTAAAGTTCTAATGGCAGGGGCACCAAGGTCAAGTGAGTGAGTTTGTCTCTATGTAATTAGGGCAGAAGGGAAGATAATGGAGTTCCACAGGTGTAAGTGAGAGCAGAAGCTGTACCTGCTGTATTCGAGTGCTCGACATGAAGATTCAAAATCGCTTTTGGAGAGAAAAGTTAGGAAAAATACCTTTTTACTTCTCAATGGAAGAAATTTTTCTCGAGAAACGACAGGTGTGGAAATAGACAATGTCCCAGCTCGGGCGCTTTACTCTCATTTTCAAACCTGCTGAACTCAAGAACGTGAAGAACGCGATGGTTTCAACAGCCCACATTTTTAAGTTCTAGGGAAATGGCATCTATCTACGGCTGCAAAAAACAAAGCTAAATGAGAAAATTTTGTAGATGGGAAATTCATCCTGGATGGGGTTTATCCTACGTCAGACCAGTTTTAGAATATCTGTGTTTTCTTCTTTTCTCCTGTTAAAACGATGAGTTCTAACTACAGATACCAAATAACAAAAACCATCAATTTGTGGCACTTTTTGATCAGGTAATAGAAGACGTACTTTATCCTGACTGCTCCATACAGACATCTCTAGCTCACAAGCTTGTTGCTTTTAAAACACTTTCCTCAAATACCGATAAAACCAGGAAAGGTGTGCTCCATGAACAGGGCGAAGTAAGGATTGCAGGACATTATTGCAGAGTAATTTCCTCTATGATCCTCAGAATCCAGTGGGAAAGCAGTGGGGCAGGTTTATTTCCTAGGGAACCGCGTGAGCGTGGAAGTGTCCCCACAGTCCTTCCCTAGGGATGCCCCAGCTGGACATTAACACCTTTACACAGCCATCGGCACTGCAAATGGCTTTCTGCTGCCTTTGCCAGGGCTCCAATTAGCTCTTCAATCACAAAGGACACTTCTGCAAATGAAAAAGGAGCTCGGTTTCCATGCCCAGTCAATCCCGGTATGTCTCCTCACAGGAGCAGAAAGGGATGGTTAATTAGTGCCACGTGTGACTGCGCTGGGGACACCTGCCTGCAACCAACGAAAATGAGACCATTAGGTCATTTCATAGAGACCCTACAGTTACATCCAGCCCAGGAAATTTAAGCAGTGACTGGGAACTTTCTGGGGCATAGAGAGTTGGGGGGGGGTTCAGCCTGGAGAAGAGAAGGCTCCAGGGAGACCTTAGAGCCCTTTCCAGGCCCTAAAGGGGCTCCAGGAGAGATGGGGAGGGACTCTTCATCAGGGAGGGGAGCCGTAGGATGAGAGGGAAGGGTTTTAAACCGAAAAAGCAGAGATTTAGATGAGATCTGGGGAAGAAATTCTTTGCTGTGAGGGTGGTGAGAGCCTGGCCCAGGTTGCCCAGAGAAGCTGTGGCTGCCCCATCCCTGGAGGGGTTCAAAGCCAGGCTGGATGGGGCTTGGAGCAACCAGGTCTGGTGGGAGGTGTCCCTGCCCAGGGCAGGGGGGGGCACTGGATGATCTTTAAGGTCCCTTCCAACCCAAACCATTCTATGATTCTATGAAATGGGATGGCACATTAAATGGTGACGGAAAACATTCTTGCCACAACTGGGGAGATTGGCAGAGGCCTGGGTCATGCCTCCCAGGCAGCTTATGGGCAGCCACCCTGTCCGGGAGAAGACATACCGGTCAAGTCACACCACATGGCCCAGGAGCCTCCCCAGTGCTTTCATGGTAGGAGCATACACATAGTGTGTTATGGCTCATTAAGCTTTCACATCCTAGGAAAAGGCCACCAGTCCATCTCTGCAAGCTCAGAGAAGAACGGGCGCACAGTGCCAGGTGGGAACGCAAGTTAGAGCCTCCTGATGAGCAAACACCTTGTCCAGTCTCCTCCCAGTTGTTTATCAGGAGAGAACTCAGCCTCGTTGCCCAGGTGTGAGACCCATCAAGAAGAGCCACTGAGAGCAGCCATTTAGCCAAAGACCTTTTAGGCCACGGGTGTGGGACACAGCATGGGACACAGGGGAAGAGCGTTTTTGGGATCGCCCAAGATCTATTATGTGATTGTTTAGGGGAGGAACCAAAGGCTGGAAAAGGAGAGATTTAGGTGATTTGGGGAGGAACAAGTGTGGAAAAGTGCATTTGTGTGTGAGAGTCTGGACCAGCAACTAGGCCCAACTTTTGCGGGTCTAGTCCTAACGAGATTTCCCAGTGCTTCACTGCATTCGTCAAAAATGCCCATTAACACTACTGGAGAAACCAGAATATCTTCAAAATGTAGGCTTGTGGTAATCAGCACATTAAGCTTCTCAGCAGAAATGCCAAATATTGATTATTTTTTTTTTTAAGTACAGACAATTAAATGTGGTTCTTAGCCATACCGTGGGGCCAGGGTGGAAAGTTTACATTGCCGCAGCTCTGTTATAGCTTCTCTCTGGATAAACAGAAGACTTCATTTACACTTCTATCAATCCCACACCATTCACAAACAATAAAATTAATTTCTAGTTTGAATAAATAAAGCCTACTAAATTGGTTCCTTTGCCAATACTTTCAAGCTTTATGTTGAACTTGTTCACAAAGCCAACAGTGGCAGTTAACAAAACAAAAGATGTTATTTACTATCTTTACTATTAATTAAGCCAGCTCCTTAGATACAAGTAGCTCATTGGGGTTAACTACCTCTAAGAGAATCCAGTTCATTTGCAGTTTGCAAATCAGAAAGAATTATACCGATTTTTTTGAACTGAATTCTGTTATTACTATGGTCATTTCAGAGTTCATGAGCTTTTGCCCTGAAATTCAAGGAGACAGCTTTTCAGCCGCTGGACGTCCCTAAAATTCACTGCCTATTTAATCAATTATATTGAAAGCTCTTTTACATGATATTATCAGGACTAAGGGCATTGTTAAAAGCAATCCAACAAATTTTGGAGCTAACAATAGGCTGATACACTGAAAGCACATTCCTGCTTCCACTTAATTCTCAAATTTCCCATCCCTCAACATTTATCCATCTGCAAACGCGGTTAAAGCAGGAAAGAACCCAATTTCTTTAATCCTCATGGAGGTAGAACCTCGACCTCACACAATTCCAGCTCCTTCCATATGGGAGCCAAGCTGTCATATTAAGGCTGTATAATGCCTAGAGGATGGACACCAAACCCTATGGGCTATCTTTCACAGGACACAATTAAGCTGCATTTGCTAAAGTGGTAACGTTGTCACTCAATAAATTCTAGTGCTTTTTTCTTTCAAAAATGCATTTTCATTAATTTCTCTTCACTGCACTGAAAGAGTCTTCCACTGCAGTAGAAGAACAAAAACAGTGGCCACTATTTATTTTTCCAAGCTCTTCTATCCTGACACACTATGTAAGTGTAGTTCCTCCCTATCAGCAGATGGAGACAGAGTACACGTGTTTTGATGTCATCATCCTTCAGCTAATTAAGAATTTCTCACCACATGACCTAGACAACGTCCATTTGGTTGACTTTGTGGCTTTTTAAAGATTCCAGGGTAAGGAATGACCAAACACTGGGGTTTAGTAATTTCCCTGACTTTAAGGCTTTTTGGGGGTTTTGGAATTACCTAAGAAATGTGATTCTGGGTCTAATTCTTCTTCTTATGGCACGGAGGGCAAAGAGCCATCATAACAGCAACACAAATCACCTTAACTTCTATGAGAGTCCTATTGCTCTATGATACAGCTCTTGAAATTGTTGTTGATTATTTTTTGCAATGCTATTCATCAGCATCATAAATTGTGGGCTTAAATGGAACATTCTAAAAGAACCCCATAAATAATAAGTGTAAGCAGCAAACTTAGCAGGAAATTTTTATTTTTTTTTTTTCACAGTTCATGATTATAAATTGACTTTTTGCTTTGGCCCAGGTAGCAGATAGGAAGTAGGTCATGCTGGGGAGTATTAAGCATCATTAGCAGTTTCTTAAAAGACATACTGCCCCAGAGAAGTAACCTTAATTTCACTTTCACAAGATGTCTTTAATTATTCTTCATTCTGCAATTGTCTGCACTTACACTTTTGTCACTGTCAAATCCTGTCCATTACATATTACTACAAAGAAAGGACATGGGTCCAGCCAAATAACAGTATTTATTAACTATTCTCAAACACAGGAGGGTAAGGTGTTGATATCCTACCAAAGTAGCTGTTCCCTGGGTGTTTCCATAAGGCAAACCAGAACAAACTCCAGGGGTTCAAAAGCAACGTGCTACTATTTTTCCCCATAGCCTTAATAAAAATCAGTAGCATAATGCTTCAGAAAATAGTCTGTATTTAGAAGTAGGGCTTGTTGAAACCAAAATACGTAATTTATTTTACCCTCTCTTAAAACTTGTCTTCTGTCTCCCTCTGCTGAACAGGAGTTGTCGTATTTCCTACAGCTGACCCAGTAAAAAAGATTTTGAAGAAAATAAGAAACACAGAAAGTGATTATTCCATCACCTCTGCCTTTTGTTCACAGCAACACATCTGTTAATGTTCTCTTTTGAGTGATTTAGCCAGCATTTTGGGTCACACACAGTTTCTGCCACTCCCAACTTTGATGTGCTCCTATTCACCAGGTTATCCCCATTCTGACGCCTCCAAACTTGACACAAGGATGCAAGAGAGATATTACAGAATCACAGAATGACATGGGGTTGGAAGGGACCTCTGGAGATCATCTAGTCCAAGCCCCTGCCAGAGCAGGTCCACCCAGAGCAGGTCCCACAGGAACGTGTCCAGGTGGGTTTGGAATGTCTCCAGAGAAGGAGACTCCACCACCTCCCTGGGCAGCCTCTTCCAGGGCTCTGCCACCCTCACAGGGAAGAAGTTCCTCCTCATGTTTAGGTGGAACTTCTTATGTTCACGTTTGTGCCCGTTCCCTCTTGTCCTGTCCCTGGGCACCACTGGAAAAAGACTGGCCCCATCCTCCTGACACCCACCCTTTCAGTATTTAGAGTATTTATTTATATATATTAGCCTTTCTCTGAGAGTTTCCAATAGCACTAGGAATGGGAGGAACCTCTCAGTCTCCCCAACAAATCTGTGCCTACAAGCTTCCATTACATTCCAGTCAAACTCGGTGACTTGGGTTCTATCTTCAGCCTTTGACTGGTTGAATTGACTCTTTGTGAGGAAGTCAGTGAATGTAAACTCTTGTTACATTTAATAATGGTCTTGGATTAATGCAATCCATTACTCTTTCAATTATCTTGCTACTTAGAGTTACTGCAAAAGTTTATGCAAATTAATTTTAGGCCCTGGCTGTTTTCAGCTGATACTTCGGGGTAGATAGGATGCTCTTGGAATGAAACCTTTTGTGCCTTTTCAAATGCTTTTTAATTACTGAAGCCAATATTTCTTCATTAACTCGATACTTGTGACTATCGCAAACCTTTAAGCAAATTAATTTAGGGTTTTTATTTCGTTTCAGTCTGCTCCTTTGACATTACTTCAGCCCTCAAAATAGAACCTAACCCATGTATGGATTTTTGTGCTAGCATTTTGCACGGGAAGGCATTTCACACGATGCTACCAGTAATTTCCCTGACAGTATCCACAGTCTGGAGCGATTGAATCCATGAGCGAAAGCGCTTGTTTGCGGGTTTTAAAGCAAGTAACATTCATTTTGTATGATTAAAAATGCATAAAAAACCTAAGAAAATTGCACATATTATGTTAGCGATAGCAAAAAAGAAGGTTCTTCGTTTAATTTCAGAAGTGTTCCCTTGTATGATCTCCTTTTTCCAAATAACCCGGCAAACTGAATCATAATGTGTCTGTAAAAAGTCAATCATAGAATCATAGAATGGTTTGGGCTGGAAGGGACCTTAAAGATCATCGAGTTCCAACCCCCTGCCCTGGGCAGGGACACCTCCCACCAGACCAGGTTGCTCCAAGCCCCATCCAACCTGGCCTTGAACCCCTCCAGGGATGGGGCAGCCACAGCTTCTCTGGGCAACCTGGGCCAGGGTCTCACCACCCTCACAGCAAAGAATTTCTTTCTAATATCTAAACTAAATCTCCCCTCTTTCAGTTTAAAACCCTTCCCCCTTGTCCTATGACTCCCCTCCCTGATCAAGAGTCCCTCCCCATCTCTCCTGGAGCCCCTTTAGGGCCTGGAAGGGGCTCCAAGGTCTCCCTGGAGCCTTCTCTTCTCCAGGCTGAATGCCCCCAACCCTCTCAGCCTGTCCTCACAGCAGAGGGGCTCCAGCCCTCTGATTATTTTCATGGCCCTCTGCTGGACCCATTCCAACAGGTCCACGTCCTTCCTGTGTTGAGGAGTCCAGAGCTGGACATAGCACTCCTGAATTCATTAAAGAACTGCTTGGTAGAAGCTGGATCTGCTCTAAAGCCCACTAAAGTTCATGCTGTTGAAGGAACAAAATATGGTGCAGGAAAAAAGAGAAAAGTCATAACCTAAGTCTGGCATTTCTTAACCGAATCGTACCTAATTTAATGGCAATTATGCTCAGTGTAATAAAGTGATAGTCAAAAGAGAAATGTTAGGAAAGAACATTGTGACTCCACATCTATAGTCAGTAGAATTAATGTTAGAAATTGTAAAACTAATTAAAAGTGGGAAGGCATAATAACCCCAAGGAGCTGTGATCAAACGAATGATGAAAAAAGCAAATTGAAGGTAATTAATAATATTAATAATTGTCTTTTAAGAGCCAAGTCACATCATAAATATGCTTTGGTTGACTGTAGCTACGGAAGTACGAACACTAAATGAGCTAGGAGGATTTTCTCTTCTCAGCAGCTTACAGTGAGCTCGCAGATGGCTTCTGTCTCAACTCAGCTTAATCCAATCAACTCACCTCACTCTGTCCTATACTCACCTATAAGAATGTTTTTTTGGGTGAAAAACAGCTGCTTCTTCCTGCTGATGTTGGCATACGGACTGTAGCAACAGCACTTCCTTTCCCTCATCATGTGTCCATGGCTCTCAAGGTCAAAACTGCTGAAACCAAGGTAAAGGGAATTGAGGTTTTTATAGTGTTTTATGTCGCTGGATGATATTTAGAGAATTAGTCAGTTACTGGGGGGCTTGGAAGAGCTGTTGTTCGCATTCTTACAGACTGTTCTTCAATGTTTTTTACCTCCTAAAAAAACAAAATTAAAGGGCCACTTTATGCTCTAGTGCTGGTAGCAAGTACTGCAAAGTACATCTTATAAAAAGGATTTCAAAGTATGTGATGTAGTTCCATTTAGGAGATATAATTCTTGGAAGGTTCTAATAAAATCTTGCATTTGAGAATACCAGTGATTTCCTAAGATTATTTCTTGAGGTTGCTTTAAAATATAATAAATGACCCTGGAGTTTTTAACTTGTGGTTTTTGTGTTCAAATACCTGAGGATTTAGAAAGGGAAAAGAGTTTGAAAAGAAAAAGTATTTTGATATTTTAAAAATACGTGTTTATATTACAGTAGGAAAGTCAAATAAAAATAATTAAAAAAAAAAGAAGTTGAACGTGGTACAACTGGAAAATTTTGCAAGGGTTTTCATTTTCCTGTTCCATGCATTTCCGTAGCTTTCTCGACTGAGCAAAGCGCGCTGTACCTAATCCGTCACTACACCCCTGACACGGGGGCTAAGAATATTCTGAGTACAAAGAGAAAAGTCCTGGGCCTTTGATGCCAATTCAAGTTTGGTGTGGAGAGGCCAGGAATGCCCCTACTGTAATTAGAGGTCAACGGGTCACAGGCTCGTCCTTCAGCCCCATGGTTTTCACTTCAGTCCTGTCCCCCCTACTTTTATTACAGAACAAATCTCCATCTGGAGCAGATAAAAGGAGCCAAGGAGGCAGTTGGTAGAGGGGGGGCGGCAGGTAAAGGAGAATTATAGAAAACGTGCAACTGCTCAGAGCGACGGCATGAAAATGATTCCCACCAAAAATGTGCCAAAGATGGAACTTCCAACGTTCAGAGATGCTTTGGGGAGGGATGGAGGGAGCAGAGCTGTCAAACTTGCATGTGACATGGGAGTCAATTGACATTACAGTGCCCATGGTGTACCCCATGGCAAAGAATGGATCAAATGGGTTATTTGGCCAATTTTCAGTTAGAATAAGACTAAAGAGAGTGAAAATGGGAAAGCTGCATTTAGTCCTCAGTCCAACCTGGCTGAAGAGATTAATTGTTCTCAGTTTTTGCTTGGCTTTGTTTTGATGTAGAGAAAGAAGAAAAGAGTAAGACTGTCCTGAACCTTTACTTCCTGACAAATACCTCTTTGTACAGGCATGATGGGTTTCTCTCCTATTGCATTAGAAACTAAAGCGCCTTGATCTCTCTCCTTGTGGGAAATAGGTGCACTATTCAATATTTAGCACTTTACAATATTTAGCAATATAGAAATAAGTAGTTTGCTAAATTCAAAGTATCCATACTTCTGTCAATGTCGGATGGTTCCATAAATACGTTATCTACCACACAAGCATTCAAAGAACTAAGGCCAGAAGAGAATGTTAGAGATGTTTGAGTGAAGCTCCATCCAGAGAGGCATCTGGTTTAGCTCTGAAGGATCTATTATTTCCAAAGGCAGTTTGTTCCATTGGCTAATTGCCTTTACGGGTAAAAATGCCCTTCACAGACCTTTCAAATTTGCCTTGCTATAACTTGCAGCTGTTTACATCTTGTGGCTCTTCTGATAGATTAAAGAGCCCTTAAGTACCAGGTATTTTCTGCCTGCGAAGGTACTTATCCATCATAATCAAATCAGCCCTCAGAGCTAAACAGATTGACCTCATTAGGGCTGTAGTCCTAATGAAAAAAACCCCCACATTTCTGGCCATCAGTTCCCTTTTGTGGTTCTTCTCTGCACCTTCTTAATTTCTTAACATACTTTAAAAATTGGTGGCGCCAAATTGGATGCCACTTGGTCTTCCCAGAGCTGTGTTTGGAGGTAGTACTCCTTATTTCTATCCATACTCTCCTGCCTTAAAACCCAAAGCCTTAAGGGCTTGTTTTGTGTCACAATATTGCAAGAGCAGCTCATAAAAACGAGCTAGTATGAGCTAATGCTCATCTGCAGCCCTTCTCAGAGTCACTGCTTCCTTGAATAAGGGCTCCTTTTCCCAGTATATAGCAAACTAAAACAAAATGAAAATTGTACTTTAGTGCTGGCTTATCTTTTACGTTTTTCACCGCAACCTCACGTGCCAATTGAATTTAAATTAAAAATGAGGACTTAAAAAATTCTGTATCTTTTATTTTCTTAATTTTTTTCTTTATTAATTTTGAATCACTTGCCAAGAACATTATCCAATTTTATCCTCAAAATCGACAGCAATGATAAGGGCACTCAATAACCAGTTTTGAGAAAAGTTCTTGACTAAAAGCAAATAAATAAAAAGAGCCAGTTTCTTTCAAACTTTGCAAAAGGGAAATGCTTTTTGAAACTTTGCAGTATCTTACACGTTTGGGGTTTTGTTCCATTCCTTTAGTCTTAGTTATTCTCCAAATAATTCCTCTTCCTTTTTAGTTATGAATATGCGATTATTATTTCCCATACCTCGGTCCCTGTAACCAACTTGCACACATGTGATTCCTTTTACTTTTTTTCAGAATTGAGTCCTCTTCCTCTGTTAGTCGTTACCTACTTTTTCTAAAATAGCTTTGCTATATGCAGTCCATACTCTCCACCTGCCATTCTGATACACCAAAAAATTGCAGCCAGTCCTCTATATTTTACTACTTCATTCACACGGGGCCATTTTTCATGGATTTACTTCTGAGTGAATACCTATATTTGGAATATTTCATCATCTTAGTCTTCATTTTTCCATTTTAAATTTCTTTTTTGATCAACATAGGCAAGAAGTCCTGTAAAGCATCAAAACCTCCAAACTCACTTGCTGTCAGCTCAATTCCATTGATCTCAGGGGAAATTCAGCGTGGGATCTTGCTGGGCACACAAAAATGTGTGGACTTAGGGTCCAGATCTACATGTTCAAATGTATTTACTTAATAATGGAATCACCATAGTAATTATGTTCCCTTAGATCATTATTGTGTAATGGATCATAGTTTGAAGATCTATGGAGGTCTTCCCAGAGGAGTCAGGTAAACGCACATTTCTAGTTTCAAATATTTGATAGCCAAGCTGAAGATAGGGCAAGAAAATTCTTAACTCATTACATGCGTTGTACTTGGACTAAGAATTTATACAACAGTCTGCTCCTGAAACAGAAACCGGAATGCTTCAATAGGAAAAAGCAAAATGTAGCCACAGATCCTTCCAATATCACAGATGGAGAATATGGAACCGATAGCAACTCTCTCTACAGTCACTCTTTTTCGCAGGACTGCTTTCTGGCTGTGTTTTTTCAGAGGAGAGTAAAGAGTAGAAGATGCAGGACGGGGAGGATAGGCATAGAAAAAAATGAAACAATTAAGAAAGAGTCAGGAGTTTAAAAAAATAGCCATTGAAAGAGGAAAGATATAAAGAAATTAAGAAAGAGGAAAGGAGAAATACGACATGACAAAGCACTAACTAGAGTGAGAAAACACAAGACAATCTGGAGTCAATAGAAAAGAAAAACTGATTTTATTGGCCAGTCTACTGACTGTAGTGAACATCTTGAGTTTCATGTTCTTAAGCAAGCAGACCATACTGCCAAAAAACTTGCTCACCCTTGATGTATAGAGATGTCTAGCCCTGATGTCCCATGTTTCCCTTCAAAAAAATAAAAGCCCAGATAAACACCTGGAATGTCATTATATCATAACAGAAAACCAGAAATTAACGTGTTCTGCATTACCAAAACTTATTAACCTTAAAAACATAATTTTACCTTTTACCTGTAGGAATGAACATAAGTCTTGGGGTCTGCATAATTCAGGACGATCAGATCTATGGGATCAGAGATATGTTCCCTTGAAAGGATCACAAGGCATTTTCTGAAGTTTATCAGGTGAAAGCTCGCAGGTTTTTCTCTGGCTGCATTGTTTCTGAAACCTCAGTTTAGAAATGAAGACACTGAAATGGAATGAAAGAAGTAATAATACTGGGGTATCTTAGGAAACGTACATTCTTTGTAGAATTCCTTATATAGCGTTTCTCTTCTCTTAAAGACACAGTATTTGATCATAAAATAGTGGTTGCTTTGTGAAACTCATATCTTTGGGGGTATTTTTTCAGTTTGGAGTTGGGATTTATTTAGAATTAATTCACAAGCAGTTGAACTTTGAAAAATATTTAGCAGATCTGCCTCATTCCTCATTTAAATTGTCTACATCCCTACCTTTGGAAGTAAGCACTAGAGCAATCTTTTCTAGAGGCTCAGAAAACTCAACGGTTACTGCTTTACAATTTTCTACATTTTATTTGTACACAGTTTCAACATCCTTATAAGGATGGCATTTCTTTTAAGTTAAAAACTAGGATAAAACTAGGTTAAAAACTAATTAAGCTCTCAAGGTGTCCTGTGTAATAACTGTCAAGAAATGTGCTTCTCATTCGCTGAGCACTTATAAATTCAATAAACACCTGGTATACAATAATATATGATAAAAACAAAGAACCATGCATTATAACCACACATTAGGAGCTGAAATGTACCAAAGAGGCTTCAACACCTTTTATGTAATAGGCAACAGCAAAAATTCCATCTAAATATTTTGTTCTCTAATTCTTTCTTTTTTCACATTATGATTGATAGAAATGTGGAATTATTTGCTGACAGTGATGTGACTACTACAAATGCGGCATTAGGTTTTACTCTCTTTTTGCCTTGTGCAGGTTGTCCTGGTGAACCTGTTGATATGCATGGTAGTCTTCTACACGGTGTACTATGTGGTCCTCTCTGTGTGCTTCGCCGTATTCAAGTAAGATTCCCTTGTCTTTAGTCTAATATGTTGGCATTATACAGCTGGATGTAACGGTAGAGCCACCACCCTGTAGAGGAGGCAGCCAGACTGGCACCCAGTCCCAGTTGTGAACACATATTTTTTTAAATTCACTTCAATTGTTGTACCTCAAGTGCACAAACTGGCAAACAGAGACTCAAAACTAATATAAAATGTTGGTTCTAATCTACCTCCTTGCACTTGCACCATGTACGTAAATGAACAGAAGAGCAAAGTGGACATTAAAAAAGGAAAAGAAAGATTTGATAGTTGATGAAACCCACAAATTCTACGCCCTTAGGAAGCTGATTAGCATGCATAGTGCCAGCCGCGTCTCAAATAAAAGTGGAGATCGTGGACACTGTGTTCAAGGGCAAGACCGTAACATCTAATGGAACGTAGAGATCTTGTAAAAGCTGAATATTCCATTTGAAATTGCATTTAAAAACAGCAATAACGTGTCATATAATCACTTTATTGAATCACTTTATTGAATCACTTTATTGAAAAGCTGTGGTTAAATGTATTCTTTCTGTTTCGACAGGATTAAAATGTTGGATGGTTTGGCACCGTTCGATTTTAAGACAAATCCCTCATGGATTAACCCATATTATTTAGGTAACTGAAGTTTGTTTCTCTCTTTTTTCCCCAGCCAAGAAATCTGGCTGTAAACTTGTCTTCCTTATGGACAGTATTTTATAACTGTTTTAGTACTACTAAAGATTTCTCTATTTTCACTACCCTGCATTTAAATGCTTACTCATCTTCCCCACACTTCACATTTATGTATTGCCACTTACCATTCAAGTGATTGTTCGGCTTTTCCTTGAGTTGTTCTTCTGATCTTGCAACATCTGAAGGAAACGTGCTGCTTTGGCAGGATGCTTCATTTTTCAACGCAGAACAATTACCTATTCTCTGCAAAATTCCTCCGCAAAGTGGTGAATTTAATTTTCGTGCTGCATCAAATTTCTCATGAACCATATTGGATCCAGATCTGAAAAATAGGTCACATTCAACTAATAGTAATTTTGCTGAACACAGTGTGCATTAAAATTTCAGGGTTTGATTGTAGCTCAATCCCTAAATATATCTTTATATATCCTAATACCAATTTTGGCATTTTTGTCTGAGGCTCTCAAAATATATTCTTTTTCCTAAACTGTCACTCCTACATGCACACTTGAAATTTTACCAGATTTGTAATCTATTTTACAAAAGCAAACCACATAGTCTGTCAGTAAAGTAAGGAAAGCTCAAAAGTAAACTGGTTAGTTCACCGGGTTAAAAAAGTAATAGAAATGCATGGAGACTTGTACAGTGTCAATGCTGATTTCAGATTAAAAAAGAGTATTTCAGTTGTCGCAATGGAAAAGAAAATTAAATCCTTGGCGTAATTTGAAGGGATGCCACCATCATGAAATACAATAAACTAAAAATATTAAAACGTGTAGTCAAATGTTAAATTTTTTGAAGTGTTATTTCCCACTTTCCTAACTACATGTGGTTTTCCAGTTATATTTTTCTTATTTTTTTTACATTTTTTCAAGCTGCTGGGTGAAAGATCCATGTCACAGTAGGAAATGGTTGATATAAAGAATGAACCCTATAAGGAAAAGAATAAAAACGAAAGGCACAAAATGCTGCTAAATGTATAAATTAAATACAGTGAAAAAATAATGATGGTGTCTCTGCTCTCAGCTACGGTAATCTTAAATATACATATTTTCATATATCGATATATCTTTGATGCAATGAAGTGCACGGGGAGAAAGCTATGAAATTTCTTACTAAACATAAGCCCTTAACCCTACAATTCTGGTTTGGACGGGTAAAACTTGATTGATGTCAGCATGAACCGAATCTATTTGGAGTCACATCCAAAGAGCGTGGACAGTCCTTAAGTAAAATTTCTACACCATTTCTCCTCCTGGCTATAGGAACTGGCTATAATCCTGTTAATTTGTTCTTCCACAAAATATGTAACATTTTAAAGTCTATAGGCAAATCAGGACCACCCATGCAGATGTCCGTGGCAAAGTCAGAAATTAACTTTATAATGAAAACATTGGTATAATCTTCAATCTTGTAAAACTAAGATTTTCATAACTATGAAACGATGTTTTCATAACTATGAGAACTCGTTTTCATAACTATCATCTGAGACATTTTAACTTCCTATTGCTCTTATTTTGAATATAAAAAAAATTCTTTTGAAACTGTGTTTGGTGTAAGTATCCCATTTTCACTTACAGTTCTTGTGATATCATTGGAAATAACTTTCTTCCTCTGCGGTCTGCTCTTTGCCCTGGTTGTGGAAGAGTGGGTTTGGGATTATGCTGTAACAGTCACGATCATTCACATCCTCATAACTTCAGTCGGTAAGTAGGTTCACCACTAAATAAATACATTCTATCACAAATTGTAGGACCAACCAACTATGATTCACCTACTGTATTACTGGACAAATTTTATCATTTTTTCTTAAAGCTAAATAAATGTATATTTCTAATTTCCACCCATTTGACACGTATTTAAATCCTGCTGATCAAAACTCAATTCTGGTTTCGTTGCAGAATTTCAAAACACTATATTCTTATTAAAAATCCAGAGTTTTACAGTTCACATCAAAGAGATCCAGCCTAGATACAATTCCAGCACCTGGGAGGTGTGGTTTTCTCTAAACCAAGAAACGAATAGCTGTCCATGCCCTGACACTTTAGGATCTAATCATTAACGCTTCAGCTCCAGTTCAGAGTAAAAAGGAAGGTTGCTTCAGCAAAGCCAATTCCAAATTTTAAAATTAGAACATTTGAACTAAATCTCATTGAGGAAAATACAGCATTTTACCATCAAAAAGGCTTTTTTTTTTGTTTTTTGTTTTCCCCTGAAACTCTTCCTCTGAGAGGAAAGGAAAAGGATTGGCTGTTGTAAATGAGAGTCATCATCTCTTTTTGCCAGCACCTGGAAACCTGCTCCTCCTTCTCCTGCTGTTTAGCAAAATCCTGCTACAGCTGATTAGGAAATATACTTTAACCCCATCCTTGTCAGAGCCCTTTTGGAGATTGTTTTCTCCTATAACAAGCAGCTTAGTTGTTGGGGTTTTTTTATTCTATAATTTAGAAATAGGGAAAAGTATCACTGACAAACTATGACTCCCTCCCTACTACATAATAATTCATCTTCCATTTCCCAATGCTTAGTCCATTTGTCTTTCAGCACTTTATAGAGATGGGAACCCCCCCGGTTCCCATCACATGTTAAGCCAGAGACCAACAGAGACCTCATCTGAAAAAATGAAGCATTATTTCTCACCTACTGAATTTGATTTCCTGGAATTTAAACTACTGTTATTCCTTATGAATAACTTCTGCGTTTAGCTCAAGAAAATTGCCAAAACTACAACAAAAAACTGCTTTGTATATAATTTATACAGGAAGGTATATTCTATCATTATATTTGATGCATTTTGATGTCCAATCAAGCCCAGATTTGTTAATGTGTGTCTCTGTTGTGCTAAACCATGTACAGGTAAGTAACAAAAAAAGGCATTTTTTTCCGCAGAGAGTTTAAGAACTCCATTTAGCACACATTTATTCCTTTGCTTTAAGACTTGCCTTCCAGTGGGTTCGCTCAAGAGGCTCAGCTTAACAGTATGGCCAAGAATCTGAATGACAGGACCTAAATACGTATTTTCAATTTCAATAAATGTAAAGTATATGATTTACGAAACAATTATCCGCATCTTTATTGTTTAAAAATTGACATTTCTCCTTTTCTTCTCCTTGCAGTTATGTCTGAATTCCCCCTGATGTTGCACTGGTGGCTGGCATTAGGTATACTTCCATTCAGTAAAGTTTAAATTGTTAGACTCTGTGTAGAAAATCAGTATTTACAGTATGAATCATTTCTATTAAATATCTGTTACCTTACTAATTTGAGAAATATCAGCATTTAAAGAAGAAACATATGCTTTTCATTTATACTTCAATGACACAGGCAAGTAACACAGGCGAACATTTGCTTTTCCTTAAAAAAATCTTTTTTTAAGACCAGAATGTACTCAGCTTACGTTAATCTTGCCAGCAGCAGATACACTCACCTTCTTGAAATAAGCCATGGTTAAGTCCTGACTCATCAAACTATCGCACTTAATTCAGGTGCCAAAAAGAGGGTTGTCCAAACCAGTCTTCCTTGGTATCCTTTATAATCAATGGGAAGAAACAGGCACCTTCGGAGACAATTTTTATAAACACTATGCACAGGCACTTGTGATAGATGAGATAAATCGATGATCTTTGAGGCCCCTTCCAACTCTAACCGTTCTGTGATTCTCTTAATCCCAGTCATCACATTTCCTTAGAGCGAATGGCCAACCTACATTTCTGAACCTTTAATTTTCTGTAAAATGAGAAGCATAGCTTTGTACTAGATTATATTATCTTGAAAACCCGTTAGTGGAAAAGGACTGGCTTCTGTTCCTTCTTATGTGATGGATGACAAGGATTGACAGCTGCAGTAAGTTCCTAAATGGTGGGGACAGGCAAATAAATTCCCTGTCCCGATACTGGTTTTGCACCAGCAGCTGCTGGGGCTGGTATCTTTGTAGGTGGTTAAAGCCTTGGGCAAAAAGTTTAAGTAGTCGGGCCATTTTTTAAAAAATTGAAGGTAAAAAGAATGTTTAAAATGTTACCCTAACATTTGTATTCCACTATAAAAATTAATATTAAACAGTCATATATTTTCTTCCAGGATCTGGAGTCATCTCAATGATTTGCGGAGGACAGATTTTGGCATACTGCTTGTTCAAAGACAACTTCATTTACCCCATTCTCGACGATTTTTGAAACGGAAAATAAGATCTGGCCTTTACATTTATATGAATTCCATGGTTTCATTAACAATGTAATCCAAATGAAGTTAGCAATTGACTAATTGTAAGGCTAATATTTAGCTTACCAGAACTCTCCTGTCTTACATTTGTTTGCAATGTCAATGTCATCACTTTAAGGTTCTGTATGTACATTTTCCATTAGGCAAATAATGAGATACAGTGTCTCTTTTTTTTTAACAACAAATAAACCATGAGAAGGATAAGAGCAATGATGCCAGACTCTCACAAAGGTAAATGCTACCAACAGCCACTTTTTTATGTATCCCTTTCTCTCTCCCCCAGCTGCACGTGGCCAATGCCAAAGTGTGAGTCTATGGGTAGCAGTAATTAAAAAACAACAAAGGGACCGCAGTAGAGGCTTCAAGTAACTCTGTATCTCTTTAACCGTAATAAAGTTGTGACAGCAAAACTGGTAGAAGGCAACTTCATCTTAAATACGATGCTGGTGATTGGATTTCAACTGCAGTTTGCTTAGAAGAACAAGACAGGAGCACTAAATGGTGCATTTCACGGAATCACGGAATTGTCAGAGCTGGAAGGGACCTCTAGAGATCATCTGGTCCAGCTCCCCCGCTAAAGCAGGAACACCTAGAGCACATCACTCAGGACGGCATCCAGGCGGGTCTTGAAGATCTCCAGAGAAGGGAACTCCACAACCTCCCTGGGCAGCCTCTTCCACGGCTCTGTCACCCTCACCCCAAAGAAGTTTTTCCTCATATTTGAATGGAACTTCCCGTGTTCCAGCTTGAGCCCGTTGCCCCTTGTCCTATCGCTGGAAACCACTGAAAAGAGTCCGGCTCCAACAACCTTCAACTCTCCCTTTAGATACTTATAAACATAAATAAGGTCTCCCCTCAGTCTTCGCTTTGCCTTAATCTTCCTCAACAGCTAATGCCGCTGAAGGATCTGTCCCCTGTTGACCTCATCAAACACCTTAAAATGTATTGCAAGTTTTACCATTTCCAAGTAAGTTTCAATGCTGAAAGTACATACATGGTGAGAAGCACGTTTGCAGAGGACTCCGGAAAGAATGAGCAGTGTCTCTCACGAATGACAGCAATGTAACTTGTTTCGGAGACAGACCGGGTATGTAAATCCCCAGCACAGACTTTACGAGCCGTTCAGCGTAATACGCTGCGGACTGAAGGCGGCAGAGATAACGCCGGGGAGTGGATTAAGGGTCCCGCACTGATCACTGCTCTGGACTGTGGACCGCCTTTGATCTAATGGGTTTTTATCTCCACAAATGTTAGTGCGCAGCAAACTGACCGCTATTATGTGTTTGAAACACACTTTGCACGTTTCTCCCAGATTTGTTTCCGTTCAGAACCGTACAAGCGTACGGGAAGGAAGTGCCATCCAGTGTAAAGTCCCACCTCTGCCCTGCTCCTCGGGCAGGTTGTGCGTGTAGGTAGTGTGCCATGTGGCAGAACAGGAGTGGATTAGATATCAAGTTAATCCGCGGGTGGAACAAGTTTCTATTTTTAAACTGACAGGATTTTCCCCTCCGCGTGTCAGCCCCGCTGCAGCTCGGAGGAGCTCTGTTGCCCAGTCTCCACGTTTTTAATCTTTCTTTTCTATTTAAAATCTTAAATCACCAGCAAGAGAGACCTTCAGAACAACATGAAGAGTGCTTTGGTCCCTGATTTACCCAAAGCACAAACAACTAGAGCAGTGCTAGAAAAATAATCACAGCAAGAACTCTATCAAGGATTAAAAGCCTTACTCCAGCTATTAAAGAATCATTAGCTTTTTGCATTACTTTCAGATATGGAGTAGTGAGGGAATTTCAACATTATTTATTTCATCTTTTCCATCACTTTTATGTTGAGCAGTAATGATAAATATTGCGCATGATGTTTAAAGTGTAGACAAACGTTCGTATTATCCAAACATTCCTCATGTCAGCGATATGAGCTATATCTGTGTGGGCGTTACCCGGTTAGAAGCCTTCAGAGATAATATCTAATACCGTGTGATTTCCATCTGATACACCAAGTGGGTACTTTTGAATATGACAATCCTGGGTTGTTCAGTCTGAAGAAGAGGAGGCTGAGGGGAGACCATCTCGCACTCTATAACTACCTGAAGGGGGTGTGTAGAGAAGCGGGGGTCGGTCTCGTCTCCCAAGTCACAGGAGATAGGACAAGGGGAAATGGCCTCAAGTTGCGCCAGGGGAGGTTTAGATTGGAGATTAGGAAATATTTCTTCATGGAAAGGGTTATTCAGCACTGGAATGGGCTGCCCAGGGAAGTGGTTGAGGCACCATCCCTGGAGGTGTTCAAAAGACGGGTTGACATGGTCCTCAGGAATATGGTTTAGTGATTTTTTTATTGCTTAGTTCTTATTTATTCTCTTGTCAGGGTTAGGTTGATGGTTGGACTAGATGATCTTTAAGGTCCCTTCCAATCTAGATGATTCTACGGTTCTATGATTTGATATGGAAACCAACATCTCCCACAACTTTTCTGCAGCAATAATAGTGACCCACTTGAGCAACTGGCATACAAGTAATTGATAGCAGTAAAGACACAGATGGGAAAGAAGAGCTGCTGGAGGAGAAAAAGGGTGTTGTGTGTGTTTTCACCCCAGACCTGCCAAAGGCTGCAAGAAAAGACCACTGCAGAAAGCAGAAGGAAAACAGAGAAAACAGCAACAGGGTTTGAAAAAAAAGGCACAATGAAAGGAAGAAATGAGAAGACAGAAATGGCCAAAATCAGTGAAAGAAGAAAAAATCTGCACTGGAGTCCCATGACGTGAGACCTGTAGGCCATTTGTATGCCACCATCTGGTCTCTCCTGTATCCATGACTCTGGGAAAGCTGGTCCCAACATCCAGAGTTCCCAGTATAACCTGTGATGTTATGCCTGTGGCTCCTGCCCCAGGATTTTGAAAATTCCTTGCTCTCTGACTCAGCCAGGCACAGGAATATTGACTAATTTCGTTGCCGGGGGCTTGGCATTAAATTATTTAACCCCCGGTGATGCAGTCTAGTAGTCACGAGTTCGCAGAGGTTATCAGGGAGGATGCAGACAAGCTAGAAAACATTCCAAGCAGATGGAGAGTTTATCCACTTCCAGGCAGAGTTTGCAGGGCAGAAGGTTAAAAGTTGCAACCATTAGGTACAGAAATCAACGGAACAGTACACAAACGCCATACCTTAATAATACCATACTTAGAGTCACTTTAAGACTTTTTTTTTTCAGAGGCAAGAAACTCCTTTTCATCATTTCCCACCACCTAGTGAGAGAGATTAGAGTTGTCCTCAATTCAGCCCTCTCTCTAAATGGCTCTGCATTCATTCTTGTTCCCAGTGGTGAAGTGTATTACTCCTAACAAAGAAGAATGGAGGGGAAATGTGTTTTTTTGGAGACTCTAAGCATGTGTTCCTGGGCTAATAGCACTGCCTTCCATGTAATGTCAACGCGTAAACCAACTCAGAAAGTTGTTCTGGGACCAATGAACTAACTCAAACACGTGAAAACAGCCAATGTCAAGCCACGGAGTAGTTTGAGACACAGACAATGTAATGATTTTTAGTTGGTGTTTTCATAAAAATATAGATTTAAATGCTTCTAATTTCCCAGTGAAGTAGAGAGCTAGTTATTCAAACGAAGCCTGTCATTTTCCCACCTCCCTAAATTGCTTGATCCACATTTCCAGCTCTTTTGTATCCGCTTAAAAAAAGCAAGGGAAACAAAACCCGACAGTACTCATTACTTCTGTATTCCTAAGAATACCAACCACTGCTGCACCGATAAATACAGAAAACACGGAATGAATAACACCAGCTCACCAGCAACGGGGAGCTGAATGGCCCGACTGCAGTGCCCTGCAGTGGATATTCACACGGAGGATCCCAGGGGCCCACAGACCCTTGGCTAGAAACACCCCATCGCCGCCGAGTGAGATCTGTTAAACGGAGCAAAGATGTGAAAGCTTTCCACGTTCTTCACTCCATCATCGGGTCTGTATTTTGTCACAGCACAAAGTTAGATCCTTGTTAATCTCCACAGGTATTTAGAGCTTTATTTTAAATATTTTGTGTCTTCCAAATGTGACTTACTGAGAATATTTATTTCTTCTCTTAAGATCCTGTGTAATGATCCATCTGCTCAGTAATGGCTAATACTCTAATCTCTCCTTTTTGTGAGCTAATCACGGCCCCAGACAGCATGCACTCTCTTACTAGATGTCAGACAGGATAAAGGTCTTAGGAATGGTTATAAAATTTGATGATGTAATTAATACCTTTTATGATTGGCTTTAAACCTTTTAGTGTGAAGCCATAGTTTTAAGGCGCACACCCATGTCCCAACCTCTCCTTTGCTCAGGGAGAACGATATGGATCCTTTTAGAATCCATTTTATGAATCCAATTTTATGAATCCAATTTTATGAATCCCTCTTCAGACACACCAGGATGACTATGTGTTGTAGGGCAGGCATGGTCTGCGATGGACTTACATCCCATTCCATCTATTCTCCAGTTCAGGGCACCAAACCAACACCTCACAGTGGTCTCCCAGTTCACACACTCAGATTTCCTCTCCAAAAAGGGCTAAAAGAAGGGAAAGACATGTGGCTGAACGGCACAGCATTGGCTTGGACTGGGGAGCGCCACTACAACAACTACAGACAACCAAAATCTGAGGAAAGGCCTTGGCCCCAATCTTTTAGGGTTGCCCACCCCTAGAAACCAGTCAACATCGAATACAGGGATGGTGGTTCAACCTGGAGCCTGTAAGAAATACGCAAAGGTACTTTCAAGCCTCCTGGTGTCATTGTCCTAAACCAAAGACAGTCACAGCCTGGCCATTACTTACTGTTCCATATTTTCTGATGAAAACAAACCGTAATGTGAGATTATTTGCTATGGATTTGTAAAGTGATTTGGAAACAAAGGCTCCTCTCTTGCTTTCAACAGCAAAGAGCCCGTTATCTCTACTGGAGTGATACTCTATCAAAGGACCACTTATATGTACCCAGACCCTCTCTCAGAGGGATCTTGTCACCAGGTTTTCAGCAGCAAAAGGAGAAGTGTTCAAATAAAACTTGAGTGATGGCAAAATGCTTAAATACATTAAGAATTACCGATTTCCTAGCAGTCTTCAGGCAGCTTGGCAGCGAAATTGCATCCACATCGGTACCTTTCAAAATACACTGAAAAAGTGCTTTGATTCACTTCATGAACGTTGATGGGGGGCCACACAAAGACGTACCTTTGAAAAGGACAAAAAAGATCAATGTGTTTCATATTTCCTATGGCATTCACTGGAAATAAATTGTAGATATAAGCCAAATTACATACGCAAATTCAAGAGCAAATCACACTTAAATTTATTTGAATTTGGTACTTAAAATTAAACTGAACTCTAGGGAATTTGTTTTAACACTACTTCACTGGAAAATGATAGTGAATCCTATGAAAGTGGGCAGTATTTCGTAGTAGACTCCCAGGAGAGAGAAGGGCAGGCAGCGAGTGGCAAAGGCAGAGGGAAGAGGGTGTTTCAGAGTGTAGCTGCTTCAGTACCCAGGAAGAATGAAAGAGAATTTACAGGATCTGGACCAGCTTACCCAGCTGGGAGCGATTTTCCATCCTAATGGGAGATGCGCTGGTAACTAGGTCCTGACAAAATTTTTCAGTCCATCGTATATATACAAAAATTCATTTCAAGACAGCCCCAAACCATCTGGCAACGGAGTTAATTGAGTTCTGCTTGAAAAAGAAAAAAGGTGAAGAGTGTCAATGCCCGTTCACTCCAGTCCCATTAGATCTCCGTTGCTCAGGGCAGACTCACAGGGGGACCAGCAAGACGAGAACGATCCGCAATGGCAGCGGATCCTCTCAGATCTAAAGCTGTAAACTCTCTGGATGGAATTCATCAATTATTTAAATTTAAACATGTAAAGAAAAGCACAAGTTGTAGTTGAAAACCTACCACTGTTTTCCATTGTCAGGAAACGAAACAACATCCGCCCTTCAGGTTTTGAGCAAATAAAATCAGTTTCGATTAAAACCAAAGTTGCGTTAAGCTGAAATTTTCACACAAAAATCCGCTTAGAACAGAAGGTATTTTTATTGAAAAAAATATTTTTTCCCCAAATGATAATGTTTCGTACCTTATTTGTTGTATGTATTTTTAGAATGTGTTATGTATCACTAGATAACATTTGCAGGCTGTTCCAGTTGCCGAGGTAACTACGTTATTTTAATGATCAGCAGAGAGGATCATTATGTAAAACATTATGTTAATCTCAAACGCGGAAAATTGATGTCTTGCTGTTACCTTGAAGCAGCACCTTTTTTTTTTTTCCCTGCAAAGTGCCTTTTTCCATGAAAATTAATGGTGTGGCTAAGTGCTCGAGTATCCCTTTCATACTGATTCAGGTTGGCTTTGGAGGCAAAAATGACACCTGACAACCAACTACCGGCAGGCGAACGCATTTCAAACCATCACAGTTGGTACAGAAATAGTATAGGAAAAATTGTTCCATATATTCTTAACTAATACCCCATGGAGAGTTGGTGGGAATTTTAGGAGAGCACATATTTATATAATTTCATTTTTAACTTTGAAATATATCATTGCTTAGTTAAGGAAAGCAAGTTAGAAAGCACATTAAAGTATTGTTTACGATTAAGTATGCGTAAGTGTTGTCGGTGATAGAGACCGACTGGTGAAGAGATTAAAAAAATTACATTTAGCTTCTGCTGCTTTTATAGATTATATATCTCCTAGATCACTAGGTCATACCAGCAGTACAAATGCTGTGCATTTCTGATTTTATCGCAATCATGAGCTCTCTTTCTGAGGCTGCAGCGAGCACCCTGCTGAGGGCAGTAGTTCATGGTGTGTTTCTGTTCTCAGACCTGCTCTCTCCATCAAAACAAAAACCACCTGTACCTTTCAAAGTTATCAAAACTGAGCCTCACACAAATGTTAGGGCTTATAAAGGTAACAGCGATAGAGCACCAGCCTCACAAATGCAGATTGTCTCAAATGCAACTCAGTTTTTGCCACCAGAATCTCCTTTTGCCTCTTCTCCGGAGTTCTGCCTACAGATCGTGTTAAATTATGAACGCTTAATTCTCTAGGTGGAACTCGCTGCTTTTATGTATTAGAACATGATATGCTCAAGACATCTGAGAGCTCCGATATTCTCCCGACGCTTCATCGTAATCACCCGATCCATTTTGGAGTCAGTGAACTCGTCTGACAATACTCCCAGTGCATTTTGACGAAGACTATATTTATGGGGACTGTAACTCTTCACTCCACAGGGCATATTCGAGTCCTTTCCCAAGGATTTCCTCTGCGGGCAAAGCTCTGACTTCAAAAGGCTGGAGCTCCTTCTTGAATTCTTTACCTATAATCACACCTCCTTACACTGGTTGTCTTCTATTTCAACCTCACTACCCCGACTTTCCTGACATGCTGAGGTTTGCCGATTTGTACACATCCCAGGGAGGACAAGAAGCTAAAAATCTAAGAATGTGAAAAAGAATTGCATTAAATCAATTAGCTACTGTAAAAAGCCCATAGGATGATACAGCTGGGAATAAGCCGTCTATTAACTAATAGGATTAGGAATGAATTTCCCCTTTCCAACAGTTTACGCCTCACTTGTCCACTAAGTGCGACCAAATATCTCGCCCTGCAAAGCTTTGCTTCCATCCTCAGCGTGGTGAAAATAGTGGGCTACATTTTCAGCCCTTGGAATGATTTAAAACTTTCTGATGGGTACCTTTCTGCTAGAAAATGCTAATCACGCAAAATCTAGAAGTTTCAATAAAAAAAATTATTTTTGTAGGAATCTGTTGAAGGAATATAATCAAAACACATCATCCTGTTGATTACTGAGCTACACTAGAACATGATGTAAGAAAATCAAACAGCGGAATAAAGCAAAGAAAGACTGAAACAAAACTCCTAAAGTGTACGTTTTATTTCAAACATTTTGAAAGGTCATTTTAGAAATCGTCAAAGGGACTTTTCAGAATTTTTGTTTCATGGAAAGTTTAAATTCTTGCAGGGAAAAAAATAGTGAATCAGATCAATTTTTAATCTAGTAAGATGATTCGTATGTTTTTGAGAGCAAGCACTTTGAATTATAACAATTATTAGAGAACAGCTACTTCAGATTTTTTTAATCTTTTTGCAAACCAATGTATGATATGAAAAATACAAGTATAGAATTAGCAAGTAAAGATGTTAAGGAATGCTAGTGAGAAATAAAGAATTTTAGGAACAAATACGAAAAGGGGGATCACTGACTACAAAAAATTGACCTTCTAGAAGTGAAACCCTCCAGGGCTGGAGCAGAGCTGTAAGCGGCGCAGAGAGCAGCACAGAGTATGAGAGCAAGTTAGCAAGTGAAGGGCACATATTTTGGAGCTCTAATTGACACGAGCCGAGAAATAATGGAATTATAGAAAGAATTCATAGAGAGTAAAACAGTGACATTATTGAGAACAACAAGCTTGAGGTTATGGGATATAAAGCCATGTGTAGAATGGGCAAAATCTATTCTACATAGCAGTATTAACCACTAGCAAAAAGAAGTCTATTTTAACTATCTACATCAACTCCTGTGTCTTTACAGAATCTCTGTATTCTGATTCACCACCAATAACTAAACACGCTTTTCTCCCAAGTCTGATACTGTCAGGAACGTGCGGACAGAAGGGATTCGAGACGATAGAGAACCACCAACCGAGTTAAAATTCTCACTGTCAATGAGGGTTTCCGATTAATTCTTCCTAGAAAAACTTAAACACAATTTACAGTTGCCTCCTTATTTCAGAAGGGCACAGTGACTGAACAGTAACTTGCAGGTACAACTTTCTAATGTATATCAAATATTTAAATTGTATCTTTGTGACACTACTTCTGAGCTATCCCCAGTCCTCAAATCCTCCTGGTAGTAAGATTTCACGTACTGTGACTTCTCTTTCTTTCTGAATTTCTGTAATTTCAATGTTATCGACACAAAGAATTGCCTTATTAGACTAAGCCGTTATTATAAATCAGGCATTCCAAGTCAGAAAACGTGGAGTAGGGGGGTTTTTTTTGCAACCTTCCCTCATGCAAGTTAATGTGAGCATTCTGATCACCTTTGAATTAACATTTAGCACATACTATTTTTCCAAGAGTCTTGCCTGTTTTGGTGCCCGGGG
>VXAK01006536.1:12248-27610 GCA_013399435.1 Arenaria interpres | reverse complement strand
CCGTCCGCCCCGAGGCAGCGGCGGGGAAGGTGACCCGAGAAGATGGTGACTGTGGTGACGAAGCTGGTGCACTACCTGCACCTGAGGTAAGGGCGGGCGGGCGGCCACCGCCCCGCTCCTCCCGGCGGGCAGGCACACACGGGACCGGCCCGCCGGGACACCCGGGAGCCATCGGGAAGGAGGGAGGGAGGGAAGGAAAGGAGCCGCAGCCGGGTGGGGGGATGTCCGCCCCCGCCGTCGGTGCCCGGCCCCGCCGCCCGCCCTCCCCGCGGTGTCCCCCCGGTCGTGGGGCGGCTCAGGCGGGACCCCGCGGCCCTGGGTGGGCAATTGGGGCTGTTACCTCATCCCCTGCGAAGCTGATGTCCCCGCAGTGCTCGTGCGGTGTCATTATGGTAGCACGGATGAGAGAAATTGCCTGTTTCTTCCTTCTGGTCCTCCACGGCTTCTGGCCGGACGCCGTGCTAAGCCGTTTCTCCCAAAGTCATCTCCTCTCATTAGAGTTTAGCGGGTAGATACAAACGTTCTTGGCAACGCCTGGTGAGAAAGCCACCAAAAAAAAAATGGTGCCGTCCTGGTGATGTCCCACATGCGTTTTGTTCAGTCACAATTTATCGCCCGTATATGCGCGGAAGGACTTGGTCAAAACGTAAAGAAAACGTATGGAGAAGGAGCATACATTGGGCCGGAAGCGCACCCCGTGAAAGCGGTGATGATTTTGTGTAGCGTTTTCACGTCAGGCACCCCAGCGCTGGGAAACCCGTTTCAGTAGCTGGATTTTTCCAAGTCAGCCATAGGAAGGAATGGAAAAAAGGGGCAATCGATTGTACTAGAACTTTTTATTGGTATGATCTAAGACTTGATTCCCAGGCTGTCTGCCGTCTCCGGATATTCTTTAAAGAACTATGAAAGAATAATTCTGTGGCATGAATTATGTGAGAGAAACAAGTAACGCCACCAATTTTTAACCTGTTTTTTCCAATAGGGTGTTTTGACTGTTGAAACTGTGTAACCCATTCTGCAAGCCTAACTACAGTCACAGCTCTGATTTCATGAATCTGTGTGGTTTCATGCTGCCGTTCCTTTGCTGGGCAAAGAGAGAAGGAAGTCAAGAAGGAAAAATCCCTGCCAGTTCCTCACGCCTGCCTCTCTTCTCTTGGCCTCCTTGGGACGGTGGTTATTTGTTTAATTGTTCAAATTTTGAACCTGTTTGCTTTATAAGCATCAGACCAAAAAAAAATATCAGCCTCAAAGACTTTAAAATATAAAGGGAATTTGGAAACAGCGAATAATGCAGACAGATTTGCTGCAGACTGCAGCAAAGCCATAAAGTTACGTTCTTAAACCAGCAGCAGCTTGGTCACTGTCAAGCGTTTTGTGGGTATCACGAGAAAGGATGCAAAGAGTCTGACAAGTTTATGAAACTTAAAGGAAGCTCTTGTCAGGCTGGATGAGCATCAAGAAAGTGTGATGAGCATGTCTGAAAAATCAATAGGTGCATGGCCAGTGGCCTGGCTGAAGGCAGAATCTGATTATTTTAAGTACTGAATGAAAGAGGTTAATGAAATTAGGGAAGATGTTAAAAGGTCCAGCAATTAGCTTTTATAGGAGAAGTAGAGCTATTGGAAATGTGGCTGCAAAGGGAGGCAGTAAATGCAACAGGCGAAGAAACTGAATGTTATAGTCCTGAGTGAACATGAGTTAGGGTAAGTTTCTGTTTGTCAAAGCTAAATAAAGAGGACAGATATTTCACTGGGTACTGCTGGAGGGGTGAACGGTGGCGGTATCTGACAGGAGGTAAATGAGCAAGAGGTGTTCCTGGAACCAGTACCCATCAGGGAGATAGAGCCTATTTACACACAGAACCGATCAGGGAAGGGGCCTCATTCGGCTTCAGTGAGTCTGCAGGTTTAAAGTGCAGCTTGATTTTAGCAAAATCACATGATGCTTTTGTCCATCCGCGTCACAAAATCGTGACAGATAGGCGATGGATTTTTGAATCCCTGCCAGCCAGGCATGAACAGCTACTCTTAGGCATTACAGTGAGCTTATTCTGTGCCTCCTGTTAGCAAGTGACCAGCAGTGTAACAATGAACCCAGAAAACAGTAAAGTGGCAAAGAGAGCGGATAAATATGAAATTGTCTGAGACATTCTTGGAATACTATAATTTATGACCTCTGATTAAACCATTTTAGTAGGTTTCTGGCTAGCCATAGAGAAATATTTTTCCTCTGTGTGAGGATGGAAAGAGTTAAAACCCAATTAACAGCAAGGAAACTGAAAAAAAAAATAAGCTGTTTGACTGAGTTAAGAATACTTAGGCAGCTGATATGCTGGGAGAAGTGCATTTTCTCCCCTGAGTGCAGCATACACAGAAATACAAAGGGTCAACTGTCATCTTCGTATTCCGTGTAAATTCTTAATCAGTGAGGCCTAGTCCATGAATTGTATTTGAAAGTTTGGCCACAGTTAAGTGAATAAATATTATGTTGCTATGTCATAAGAAAAAGATACTTGAACATGAACGACTGTAATTAATAACTTTACAAGAATACGGTTTGTGGCAAGATTAGACTATGCCAATAAAATAGTGCACCGGGCAGCCCGAACAATTGCTATAATCAGATCCTTAGAGAATCATAATTATGCCCTTAAATCAATACTTACCGAGGAGCAGGTAATTAATTCAAATCACTGTAAGACTTGCATAGTGAGCAGAAATGTGGACATGGTAGGAATCTGTCTTACCGTTGAATTTAACACCTTGCAAAACGTAGGATCCCGAAGTTACAGGAAGAATATTATAACCTTGGGCGCTATACAAGTGTTCTAAAAAATGCCCTTGCTGGAAATCAGAAGTAAATACATTGAAATGCAGTACTCTTACTTGCTAGAAGAAATTGTGTAGCAGTACTTGGTCTCTTACGCTTACCTTGACTAATTAGCCCTTATAGATAGAGGGTGGTTCTATACCCATTTAAGTCCTATTCAGCTCGTTCATAAACTTCTCATTAGTTTCAGTCACACAGAAGCAGGCTCCCTGAATGGGAAAGGATCAGCCAAGAAAATAATTGTAAAAGTGCTAAATTACCTTCTCAGCAAGGTGAGATGTTTTCACATAAATATTCCTTGAGGAATTATCTCTACGTAAGTCAAGGCGGTGCGCCAAGGGAAAGCCGAGCAGTAGACAAAAAGTGAGATGAGCAGCGATTCTTGAGAACAACAGACAAAGGAGGCAGTGGGAGATGGAGCAGCTCCCGAGGACACCACCAGGCAACACCAGCAAACCAAAGACAAAGATGTAGAATTATGAATGTAAGACATTCATGAGGGGTGTGAGCATTCAGTGCTGTCTCAAGGAGATTTGCACAGTAAATTGTATTGCAGAGATTCGAATTGAAGCATGGCTGTGGTAGTTCCTCATTTTAGGATGTGAAAAGGATTAAGCTACACGGGTGGAAAAGAGCAGTCCCAGGCTTGAAGTGCTTTTTGGGAAGTTCAATATTTGTTATGAATTAATTATCTGGTTTTATAACTGGCCTCTGAAAGTGGTCACGTGAAATGCAACGAGATTGTTAACCGAAGCAGCAACTAATAAGACTATTTGGGAGCGGTCATGAGATCCCTGCTTTTATACGTGAATTTTCTATAGCTTTAAAAAGTTGTCCAGCAAATAAAAAACTTCTGCTGATATGGTTGGCCACATCTTCCTTCATCCAACATCTTTACGCTCACCAGGAGGTCTCACTCAGGCTGTGCAGGCTTTGGTATGAGCATGGACTTAAGGATCTGCTTCTTAAAAATCCGTGATCTGGGTCTGCGCAGTTGAAGATGTGGCTGATGGATAGACTCTTGCCTGAGGAATGTGTCTAGCTGGCCTGGCACTTTTTTCTCAAAGGAGCCCAAGACCAAGAAGTTTGGACAAGACACTGTACTGCCACCACAACACCTCAGCGTGTGGCTGCGCGTGGTCTGCTTGAGGAAGGAACAGAGAGGATGAGGGAGCAGAGGAAGGAGCATGACTTCCTCCTGCTTAGAGGTTGAAGCTGCTGATGTTGCTGTTACAAAAACTGGACAAAAACAACAGTCTGGACCTCCTGTTTGAGCATCCTTGGCTGTCATAGTGGGATAAATTGTTCTCCTATCAAACTTCTTTTTTGGGAGTTTCATGTCCCTCTTGGAGCACCCCAGGGAACCATCATGCTCCCTGAGTGTCCTGTAGTATTTTATGGCTCCCTGTGCTCTTGCACTAGCATATATCTGCATGATATGGTCTTCATGGGCCACTGCCTGGTCCCTTCCTCCCCCTTCAAAGCCAAATGCGCACCCGTGCATAATTTCATTTCATTTGTAAAATTAAATTAACATATTGGGACACACAGACCTGAAGTGATGTCGTTGACTTCTGAAATTCTTGTGTTCATCTTCTTTTACAAGCTGAATGTAACTGTAACAACAACTTATTATTTTTTTATATATATATTTAATGTAGCTACTTTCTGTTGCTTCTTCCACCCTGTGCTCCCGTAGCATAGGAGGATGCCAGGCTGGGAAGAACTTCCCAGCTTGCTGGGTGCTGCCTTGCGGCTTATGAAAAAGCAACCGTCTCTAATCCAAAAAATATTGAGGTTTTTTTGAAGATTATATTGTTTGTGCTTCTTGATGAGTGTGCTGGAGCCTTGCTCCTCTTCATAGTTAGAAACGGGTCTCTAATTTTCAACCTACAGATGCCAGCAGAAAGTTTCTACACATTTCTTTTGTATCGACATTGTCTGTTAAATGGATTTTCCCACCCCAGATATTTATGATATTTATGTTTACGAGTACTCGCAAACAGCAGTTTTATTGTTGCTTCATAGTTGCTCATGCTGAGTGGATTCTGCTCTTTCTGGTGTGATTGTTCATGTTTGAATACATCTTCTTTTAAATATGAGTGATCAGAAGGGACACAATAATTTTAAGTTATGTCTGATCAATGTCTGTGATGATACTAAACCTCTACTGTCTCGTCTGATACAGCCCGATATGCCTAGGGCTGCATTTGCCTTTTTTTATTGCTGTACTACACTGTGTCTTATGGTTGCCTTATGACCAATTAGTATCTGTCATTTCAAACTGATGAGTCCTCTGGGTTATAGCATAAAATCAAGTTGTTAAGCCTCTTAAATACGTGCACTTGCGTCTCATTTTTATTTGTGCAGTCCTTTTATTCATCCATTTTTCCTCTATAATACCCTGGACTTTCTCTAAATTGATATCCCTAATTTCATACTATCAGTAAATTTCACATTTTTCTTTCTGTGGCAAAGCTATGAATGAATGAAAATATTAAATAATAAGATTATTAATAAGAGGGAACTTTGAGAAATTTTAACAGGAAAACTCCCTCTCTCCCAATTCATCAAATCACTTTTTGGTGTGATGTCTTGCTCTCTCTTTTCAGCCTTCCCAGTTTACCAACTTGCACTGTTCCCCCTCTCCTCTTTGTGTCACTGTGTGTAGTTAATGCTCCTCCTGTGTTGCAGTATCAAATGCAATACTGAAGGCCATACGAGTGAGATCTGCTGCAGCCCCCACGCCCCCCACCCCCCTGTCTTTAGTACAAGTTATTTTATTACTAAAATCTGTATTTACCTTGGTAAAATCATGATTTGGGTTTCCCTTTACCTCTTTGTCTCATAACATCCTTTCCTTTGAAGCTTTTAAAAAGACCTTCAAACTCTGGAGCTCAGAGTAACAGGTTTTAAGTTGCCAGTTTTTCTCTTTCTCTGACTTCTATTTGTTGTGTTGACATTCCCTGGTATTGGAGCATCACTTGAGCTGATGGGTTTGTGTTTTTTTTAAATTACTTACTACTGAGTTAATGGATGAATTGTTTCAGTATTTGGGGCAGGAGATTGTCCTGCCTGGCCTAATTTTACCAAACCTTAAAAACTTTGCTTGTATCTTGCATGCCATGTAGTGTTACACACACATCTTCAGTAGTTCTCTGGATTTTGCTGTCATTCTCCTTACAGAAGATTGAATCACAAAGTTTTGGGGGGCCATGTCAACATTATTTTTGATCTCAGCTCCATTCCTGCTGTCTAGCAACTGCAATTTCATTTCTCTTTTTCTCTATACTGTCAAAGAATATATACGTTTATTTTAATTTATATTGCTGGGTCTCAGGACCTGTCAACTGTTACGGCTAAGATTGACTTTTGGCAATTTTCGTTTTGTCCCTACGCTTTTTGGCCTCTAAAACAGAGCTTTTTTGTCGTCCCCCTCCTTTCTTGTAGGCTTTTTGCTTATACCTTATACAGTGTTTAGATAAATCCATTCATTTTTTCAACTGAAGATGTTGCACTGTTGTCAGTTATCTCTGTGGAGCTGCCAACTCTTTTTCTTCAGAGGTTACTGAACATCTGAGAAGCTGATGGTGAGGCTGTACTTAAGGTTTTAAACTCGGGAGCACTGATGTGGAAGCCTGAATTCTTATTTTTGTTTAAAAGTGACATAGGATGAAAAAAAGGCATGGACTCTGCAAAATGCTGCTAGTAAAGACAGACTATTTGAAGTAGTTAATTCAGCTCGTTTTGACTAAAAAGGTTTCCTGAATGATTCTGTATCAGCTCTGCAAAGGTGTCACCCTCATGTAATAAGTATAATTTTTTATCAGCCTCATTCCTTCTTTCTGCTTTCAAAATCACCTTCGTATTCTCTGGCCAAAAAAAAGAAGCCTGTGTGGCCATCGCCTTCCCCTTGGAGGGAGGGGTTGCATCGCTTGAAGAATTTTCCTCTTTGCAGCACAAAGCTCAGAATGAGAAGCGGTGCTGTATGAAGTCAGCTTTGGGAGGTCAGAGATTTAAAGCAGGAGCTTGAAGTACAGTGAAAATTATTTAAAAATCCACTCTAGAAAATAATAGAGGCAAGTACATTTTACTTACTAGAAGCCAGCAACCCAGGACGGCTCTTAGCCACTGTGTGTCCCACTGAGCGGTGGGAATTTGAATAATTATCAGATGGAGTAATTAGAGACTGAGTCATTGTGTAGAATTACTGATGTGTAAGTCAAGCAATGCAATGGCAAGAAGTTGGTGACTTTTCTAAAAAAATGGTATATAATTGCAGTTGTAAAAAATACTATTCCCAGGGAGCATAGAAACAATTAAGAGAAAAGAAATGCACACTAATTAAAAATGTCCACCCAGACCTAAACGTAGAATATAAGAAAAAAAAGAGTGGCAAGAATGACACTAGGAGGCAAGCTCAGCACAAGCCTAGTGGATCATGCTGCATCAGATACTTAATTTGTAAAGGAAGGAGTCCAAAAAACCTTTCATTAAAGGAATCATTTTATCATGTAAACAAGGGAAATTTAAATAAATATACGGTTCTTTTATCTCTGAAGTGGAAAGGTCAGATAGATTTTACCTTGATGCTAAGATGTGGTATTTATGTTCAACTTTAAACAAGTACTAATTGCTAAAAATACCCCATAACTGAATGAACGTGGCAAAAGAAGCATTTGTGGAAAAATGAAAACTTCTGTGAAGGAACTCAAATTACTAGAACAATGTTTTTTTGGCACAGGAATTCTGAATGCCACAGATCAACATTCAACTCTGTGTGTGTGAGTCAAATAATGACGTTTAAAACTCCCCACAACAGTCTGTGCTCACTATTAAATCAAGCAGAAAACAGTAATTTCGTTAAATGGTACAACTGACAGAGGAACTCCAGAATCAGAACTCTGATTCCTGCCAAATATTTTGCCAGATAAAATCAGTAGGAGGAGTGGTTTTGTAGTTCTTGGGTATCAGAAAAACACACTATTTACTGATAAATTTATAGGAAGTTCTTGGTATTGTTGTTGTTTGAAATAAAACTATGAAACTCCTCCATACAATTTATTACAGAATCATAGAATCACAGAATGGTTTGGGTTGGAAGGGACCTTAAAGCCCATCCAGTTCCAACCCCCTGCCCTGGGCAGGGACACCTCCCACCAGACCAGGTTGCTCCAAGCCCCATCCAGCCCGGCCTTGAACCCCTCCAGGGATGTTCACGAATAAGACATTAACTGTTTAAAGAGAAAATGATGTGTGTTATTTTGTACCTCAGGAGCCTTACCCTTTCCTTTGTGAGGAAGGGACTCTGTTGGAGCCTCTCGCTCCCAGATGAGCCATTGACTCCTCTCGGTGGAGGCATCCAGTGCAGTCTGGGTTCCTCAGAGCTGCAGATGAACATGCACGCGCATAAAGACAATTAGAGTGATGATAACATCTGCAACTAGCAGAGAAGTGTCCTTTAGAAACAGTTTCGCCTTGTCTCAGATGACATAAATGGAGTCTTTGCCCCAGAGGTGAGCTGTGGGACCTGTGACCCTGCACGTTACTGGCGTGGGATCGCTACGGCAAAAGGGTGGGTGCGAGAGGAGAAATGGTCCCCCGTGTATTTTTCCTGTAGGAACTTCTAATTCTGTTAAAACCATTTTGGTCCTTCCTCTCCACTCATCGTGGTGGAGAAGCATATGGTCCCACATTTGGTGGTCTGCACTAGCAACAGATTAACATCCTAGATAAATGCTACATTTTGCTATTATGACAGTAAATACAATTAGACCTGGGCATAATGAGACAGAAGATTCCATCATCAGAGAAAAAGCACATGTTCCCCACAAACTAGTGACCCGCTATTGATTTGTAATTACATATATGAGATAGAATGGTTTATATCTCCAATAATCTTGAAAGACTACCATCTGCCTCTAGGCAAACTTAAGAAGGAAACTTAATTTGGATAAAAACCTGCTGTGGGTAGTTAATTCAGTTAAGGGATCAATTTCTAATAAAATTTAGGGATTGGGCTGTGTGCTAATCCCTTGAACTACCTGCAGCAGCAATTTTGTCCTTAGCTTTTGTTCCCCGCAGGTCACTGTGGCCCTAGGCTTTCTGGAAAGTGATTTACCCAGTGCGGTCAATAAAAACTGGCTGAAACAAAATGGAAAGAATTTTAAAATGACTGCTATCATAATAGTAATAATAAGAGTAAAACACATCAAAATATAGATGATAATAATAAAAATACATTGAAATGGAGTATATGATCCATTTTGGTTTGATAAAGAGGAAATCGCGATGACCTGTGTATCATAGATTGAAGTGCAGAATGGGGTGTTATGTTTTCTTTCAAGACGTATTTAGAGCTAATTCAGAGATACCATTTTAATGTTTTGGGCTTTGCGTTGCTATCCATTGCACAGTTTGCATCCGATTGATAAATCCTTCATGACATTTTTGCTAAGGGAAACATGACTTCATCTGTTACACTGCAGACCACGGCACCTACTTTTCTTAGGTAAGTCAGGAGTTCAGGCCAGTGGCTGAGGTTGGCTCCATTAGTCATTTGTGAGGAAAGAAAAGCCTCTATTAACGCTTATGCACTAGGATTAAGATGACTTGAATGCTGTAATCCTTCCTGTTCTACTGGTGGCATCACGCTGCCAGCTGACAGCAGCTGTTTCCTCCTAGATCCAGTGGAAAAAAAATGGGGTGGTTTGCTGCTTTCACCATTGCAAGCTCAGTCATTCCAATTTATGTTTTAGTAAATACACGTTATTTATCACAATCATCTCTTAAACGTATACGCCTATTACATATAGCATAGTCTTGGTTACTTTTGGCATCTGCTTTACTTAGTATGTAAAGACCCAACCAACATTGTTCTACACCAACTCTTTACTTTTAGATCTGTAGTTAGGAGTGTGCCATGGGGGACAGCAGGATCCAAAACTTGTCCTGAGGAAAAAAAACAACCAGGCACTTGGGGCACATCAAAAAATGAGTGTGCACTGCATGTCACGGCCACTTCTGGCAGAAGACCCAGCATGAAGTTCTCAGAATCCTAGAATCGTAGAATTGCCCGGGTGGGAAGAGACCTTTCAGATCATAAAATCCAACCATCAACCCAACACTGACAAAACCCATCACTAACCCATGTCCCTCAGCACCACGTCCACCTGGCTTTTAAATACCTGCAGGGATGGGGACTCCACCACTGCCCTGGGCAGCCTCTGCCAAGGCTTCATAACCCTTTCAGTGTAAAAGTTTTTCCTAATACCCATCCTAAACCTCCCCTGGTGCAACTTGAGGCCATTTCCTTTTGTCCCATCGCCTGTTCCTTGGGAGAAGAGACCAACCCCCCCCTGGCTACACCCTCCTTTCAGGGAGTTGGAGAGAGCGAGAAGGTCTCCCCTCAGCCTCCTTTTCTCCAGGCTGAACACCCCCAGCTCCCTCAGCTGCCCCTCACAAGACTTGTGCTCCAGACCCCTCACCAGCTCCGTTGCCCTTCTCTGGACCCGCTCGAGCACCTTGATGTCTTTTTTGTGGTGAGCGGCCCAAAACCGGAGCCAGCACTCAAGGTGAGGCCTCACCAGTGCCCAGCACAGGGGAATGGTTGCTTCCTTAGTCCTACTCACCACCAGTCCTACTCACCACCAGCTCCAGTCTTTTTGGAGCCACTGGAGCTGGAAGATCCTGCCTTGGAATTGGACACCAGGCTGGCATCTCTGTATTTCCTGCCAGCTACTGCTTTCGGGACATGAAATTACATTTGGTACAAGAATTCCCTGAGCTTCAAATTGTTGGGACACTTGGGTGAAGCTTGGGGTTCTGAAACTCATCCTTGAGAATCTGATTTGGAGACCGTTGGATCATGATCCCATCATAGGCACTGGTTTGACTGACAGCTGCTGGTATGTTCATATGCATTGAATACAGCTGGTATTGGAGATAAAAAGAAGGCTTGCTATTCTTTGAAAGCCGAAGACCAAACACTTGTATTTTTTATTAAAAAACCTCTCCTTTTGAGTTGGCGATGCAAAGAGTGATGGCTGCTGGTTGTGAAGTGGGAGAGTTTAGCCTGAAATCTGTCCCTCTTCCTGAGTTTGGCTTGGGAACGCACTGAAACAAAGACATGGATAAAGGGGAGGGAAAAAAAGTGTCCCGTTGAAAGTCAGGCAAATAATTCTGTACCTTTCAAGAGTAGAAACTCAGAACTGAAGGATCCCATGAAATACTTAAATTTCGGGTGAAGTCCTTTGAATTGAAAATGGAGATATCTGTAACTACAAGAGTGAAGGCTATAGGAGGCCCCTGTTTTGCACCCTCTGTTACCTGGCACTGTAGAAAGTAGCTCATTTGTAATTCAGAGGATCTTTGGGCAAGCTCTGGTATTAGTTAAGATTCATTTGAAGATTATTAGCTTAGCAAATCACTGGATTCTGCAGCGCTCTTTTGAATTGGCTGCTTTCAATGAGGAGACTTTGCCTGCAAATGTGAATAGTTGGGGGAAAATAAAAATATTGCAAAATATAATAGATAAAATTAAATTTTGCAGGTATTTTTATGACTGTGGAATGTACGAATAGTGATCACGTGTTTGAGGATGAAGTGAAAGGAAGCAAAATATGGAATACTCTGCTTATTAAAGGCCTGTTGTGTAAACTGTATTTAATACCGTCTTTAAACAGATGAGTTCTTCTGAGTATTCTCCAGGAGGTTTCTTATATTTGCACAATCGACCTCGGTTTAGTCTGATGTAAATACAGTCGATTTAAAATGCATTCTTAGGTTTCAGCCCCACTGCCTCAAACACAACCCCAGAAACAAGTGGCCGCTGGGACAGTCTGGGTGTGCATCACCATGAGCTGGATGAGGAGCTGCGGGGATGCATGCGAATATAATACTTTGAAGGACGTAGGAGCTGATAATATATGCTGACATTACATGGTGAGAACAGGTCTTTTTTCTTTGAAAGTCTTCAGTCCAGAGGTGTTCTTACCATTTGTACTTTTTGCTGTAGCAAAATGTATTTGACAGGTGTTAACTGAAAACATCAGTCAGAAATCTGGAGTGATGCGGGGGATGTCCTTCTGTTTGTCCATTGACAGTTTTGATATTTACATTTCCAATCAGGGCGTAAATACAACAGTTTCGCCTGACTAAAATGCACCATTAAAATTTAAATACGTGTTTGTTTATTTTTGCTAATAAATAATTCACTGAATTAAGATAACGCTGAACATCCACTATGAGCTAAAAACTTGGCTTGCAATTTAGAAAGGGGCCTGTGTTCTGCAGATAAGTGCGCTGTCAGTGTTAGTCTGTGTTCAAAATATTTCAGCTACAGGGGTTAGAATTGAAGAATTACTTCGTTTCTGCAAAGTGGGACCAGACCAACCTGTGCCTCACAAGATCCAGGTTCAGGACTGAGTTCCCGAGAACTATTTGTGACCACAGGACGTTAAATGTGATCCAGATTTCCTCGAATGGTGACGCTTTTAAGTCTAATCAGAAAATTGTATCCTTAGAAAGTTCGAGAAATTCAATCGCATAAACAGGGTGCGTTACTTTTTAAAAAAAATGTTTTTAAAATCAGGCAATATTATAAAAGTCTTTTGCTACTGTCCTGCATACTGAATCAGAATTTATATTTTTTGTCATTCGTATGTATTTACACTACTTCAATTGTTGCAAAGAACCAGAATTATTTTAAATTATGGCCTATTTGAACATAAAAGTAGCTCTACTGGATTGCACCAAAAGTCCATCTGTCTGGGATATTACCTGTGTTTAAAAGACACCCACAAAGGAATTTTAAAGCAGGGCTGACGTTCCCGATGCTGTTGGCAGCTTCCAGCCAGCTGCTGCCAGGCAATTCCCGAGCCAGATGTTCTTGCTGTGTATTTAGTAATAGTCCGTGGATTTCTTTCCTGCGAACATGCCCGGTCTTGCTGAGAATCTGTGTAAGCTTTTAGCTTCCCCAACGTCCCGTGGCAAAGCAATTCGGCCGCATATCTACACATTATGTGACATGCCACCACTTTGTTTGGTTTGAACCAGTTTTTTCATTGTAGTTACAGCTAATTCCCCTTCATTCTGGTACTGGAATTGACAGTGAACTATCCATTGGTATAACTACTTTCCCTTTCAAGGTTTGCAGCTTATGAATTTAGGTCCCAGTGTTCACCTGCAGACCACCTTCTCTGCCCTCTTTGGGGTTTTTTTTTGTTTGTTTTTTTCCAGTTGGTCCTATAATTATGGTAGCTGGCAGTAAAATTGCTGGGATTACTTCTATGGGCAATGTATACCCAACTAACCCCTGAATTAGAAATGGTATTTAATATAGTTTAAATCTGAATGTTGTTTAAACATAAACACAACTTCCATTATATTTTCTTGGGACGTTGGGGGTGATCGGCCTCTTAACAGAAAACCTGATCTGACTGTACGATTTAGGTCAAGACTTATTTTAGTATTTATGCACATTGTTTACTTCCGTAAGAGTATGTTACACCAAAAGACTTTGCCATGTGCTTTTATGGCATAAAAGACTTCCCGACACACACTAAATATAATACAGAAAGTGCCATTGGTAGATTTGTAAGTATATTCCCAGTATTCTTCTGCATTTTGCTATATGCCTATAATTCAAGAATGGTACGTAGTCACCTATTCCAACACTTCTGCATTTTCTGTCCCTAAACATGAATAATACAAATTATAATATGCATACTGCATCCTTAGGCTTTGCCATTTAGTTTCTTGCGCAGCAGCTGTGATGAAACTTCACTTTAAAATATTCGCCTTGCTTTTCATTAAAACACTTATCTACAGTCAAAAGAATTAGAAATTAGGGTGATTAAAATAGCTACAATATTCCGAATGGAGTGGTTAAAAGCAGGGAATTGGCTGATGGAAGCGGGATGCGTGAAGTCCTTGGAGGCTGGTGTTCATGGTGCCGGGATGTGGCAACATCCTGAAGTTATTCCCATTTCACAGCTTGTTGGCAGCTAAAAATCAAGGTACTTGCTTATGGGGAAAACCAAGATTCCGGTTTTGCCCATGTAACAAGTGCTTTAGGCAGCACTTCAGACGTTTCAAACTATTATGATTATATATTGTAATATATATTTCTGCATAACGTTACAGCACACCTTGTGAAAATGCCTTCCTGTTATTACTGTAATCAAATGCACTTTGCATAGATAATGTTGTAGAATCTGATGTTTCCACAAATAGATAACTCTCAAACTGGGGCTAGGAGAAAGAGAAATCTTCAGCTTGAAATCTGCTCTTCTGAGCATTTGCTTTTATTGTAACAACAATAACCTTTTATAGAAATTTTGTCGTAACTTTTAGTGATGCCCCAAAGCAACGGAAGGGAAGAAACTAACAGGCTAAGGAAAGAAAAAAGAATGATTTTGGCAGTTCCCTTTAACTGTTTCTCCATGGCCGGGAGCCCCAGAAACACCATAGGGACACGTGGTGTCTGTGCTGATCCTTTGGTAAAACTAGAACTAATACCAATACCTGAAGTATCTGAAGCTTCTGAAGCTGAAGATCAATTTTTCTCAATTTTGTGAGTGTTTTGTGGGCTTCTGCATTCTTGAAAACTGGCCTATGTCACTGAGAAATGTGATTTTTTTATTAACAATAGTAGCAATACTAGTAAAAGCCCTACAGCAGCTGCAGTAGAAAAGCACTTTATACTGCTACAGCCATCAAAATATCTGAAGAGGTATTAAATGTTACAAGTATGCTTATATTGATAGAATTTATTTATGCCAGGCTCTTCATTTTCTTTACCCATTCTGGAAGAGCCCAACTGGCAAAACTGAAGTGTAGGAGGCCTTAATGAGAAATTCCCTTTCCATAATTCTTCCAATTCTTTTGGGAAGTGCTCCAGATATTGGGTAATGTTGGTAAGTGCCCTTCCTGAGCTGTACACATCTTCCTGAGAGAAGGGGAGCGGGAGCTGGCACCTGATAATCCCATCGTTTCAGTGGAAGCACTGGGAGGAAGAACAGTCCATAAATCCACGTGGACTTTCCCATCCCTGTTCCCTTCTCCTGCCTATATTTTTTTTTACCCAAATGAAAGGGTAGTATAAGTTTTTGACCATATTGCTGTTTCATAAAAGACCCATGTAATACAAAGAATGATGTTGAAATAAATCAAATGGTGAGCTAACCAAAAAAGGCAAACAAAAAACCAGAATCAGAAAGTATTTGGTCATCCTATAATTATCCCCAATGAACAAGAAAAACACACGGAGAAAGCAATTTAAACATTACGAATGTTTTACAAACCCAAAACCCAAAGAGAGGGCAAACAGTGCGTGAATTTATTTATTCCTCAGAAGATAATTTGCAAGCCCGGGCTGGCGGGGGGAGCATCCAGCTCCAGCTGCACCAGGCTGGTGGCAGAGCAAGGGGACTGAAGTCCTGGTTGGAGCCACCCTGGTACCCGTCCCTCCTGCAGCCCCTCCTGCGTTCCCCCCCTGTATCCCCCTCTGCATCCCCCCCTGCATCCTCCTC
>VXAK01006535.1:37254-122973 GCA_013399435.1 Arenaria interpres | reverse complement strand
GCCGCTGTGACGGGGGGACAGTGAGGGGGAGCTGTGGGGAACTGAGGGTGCCGTGCCTGGGAGCAGTCGCGTAGGGGACCCTGGAGAGGGCCGGGCCGGGCCGAGGGTGCCCTGCGGGGGCTGGGCTGAGCTGAGGGGCCGGGCTGTGTCAGGGCTGCGCTGTTGCTGGGGTGGAGGGGAGCCCTGAGGAGCAGGTGCTCTGGGGGCAGAACTGGGGAGCACTGGTGGGGCGTTCCCAGGTATGGCATAGGGATGGGGATCCCTAGGGAGGAAGAGGTGCACTGGGGAGCTGAGCTTTGCGAGTGTGTGTCCTGCGGAGAATGGGATCGGGGGGAACCCCCAGTGAGAGGATTCCTGGGGAGCAGTTGGAGGAAAGGGCTGACTGAGAATAACGCTGTGGGCTGTGCTGGGGAAGATGCTGGGAATGGTGATGAGGGGACAACTGTAAACCTGGGGAGCACGCTGAGGTGATGGTGGGGAAAATGGTGCCTGAGGTTTTTTCGGTGTATATCACTAAAGTGAGGTTCCTTGATACACCTGGAAGGCACATCTGGAAAGAATTAAGAAATGGGGTTTGCAGGGAGGGGCTGGCATATTTGAATGGGCTGGCAGGTCCAAGGAGAACTGCAAATTGAAGAGAAAAAGGATGAAGGGTGGCTCTTGGAAACGAGTCAGGCTCCAAGAACCTCCAGTTAGAGCTTTTGTGTTCTTGCTTGTCTCAGCTGACGAGTGGACGAGAACGCGTCGCTTTCCCACTGTGCTACGACGTCCCAACTGTCCCTGATTTTGCAAAAGCAGATGTCTGACCATCCTGTAGGCATGGCTCACTTGAGAGAATTTGCCAGCCAGGTAAGTAGAGATTAAAGATTTGTTTTAGACTCTTGTATCAAGAGCAAACATAACACCCCCAGAAAAATCACTTTTTTCTACTCTTTATCTCCCTTGGACACATCTCAGCTTACTCCTGCTAGTGGGTTGATTTGTGTCTTACACTGTGGTAGTGTTGGACTGACAATGGTAGGTTGCCAGCCATATGAAAAAAGGAAGTTCTTTCCCCAGTATGGTGCCTTTCTCTGCATTTAACTGTTCTTCATAGGGAGACAGGAATCATTGGCTCTCTGAGTATTTTGGGGAGAGGAAGTCTAGAAATGGAAAGAGAAGCTGTGTGTGCAGGCTGTGCCAGACATACCTTACTGAAGTGTTCGTGACAGTAGCCTGAGAAAAATGGTGCTTGTAACCTTAATGCATAAGAGGTAGTGATATTTGATACTGAACATTTAGCTGTTCTGAGAGAAGTATCATCCTCAGTGGATGTGGTTGTGAAAATCCTGTTGTTGTGATGACATTTTCGTAAGAGGAATGTGGAGAGATGCTATCATGACTCAGGACTAAAAGCTAGACCACATTAATAGTATTGGCTTGAATCTTCTTCTGAATTTGTTGTGGGGTGTGTTTGATTATTGGCAGATGTCAATGCTGAATGTAGGTCTGGTCAAGCCTAAACCTGTGAGAGTTTTTGGCTTTTTTCTGTTCTGCTTCTAGGTGTAGAACTATAATACTAAAAGTTGTAGTGGTTTGAGGTGATGCTTTCTCCAAGCATTTTCTGATTTAAAATTGATTTGCAGTGCATCTTAGTTTGCATGCTGTCTTTCACATAAACTGTTTCCCCAAAGCATGTATGGAATTAAATGGAAATACAGTGCCTTAGTGAGTCATAGTACAGAGGGAGAAATTAAAGGAATAGGAAAGGATACTGTGTGTTTAGGGCCGAGAATTGAGTTCTGTAGCTACAAGAGGAGGTTGCTCTGAAGCTTTTTTGTACACAGCATTCACTAACAAAGCTTATCAGAGTTCCAGTGCTCTCAAATCTGAATTTATTATGCAAATGTAAGGCATTCTCAGATTCTGTCATCCCATGACTCTGTGTCTGGTCCTGGAATAGGAAAGCAGTTTGTGTTGTCCATTCCTCAGATATCTTCAGGGAATTCTTGATGGGACCTTGTAATCCCTGTAACTGAGGCTTGCTGGAAGGGCAGTAGGAATTGACCTGAAGTTCAGGGAGTTGTGGGAGGTACTGTGAAAATCGAGAGGCTAAGGCTTGGATTGGGATGTCGGAGGCTTGATTTGTCTTTGATTCCCAGTTTTGTTGCTGATGTGCAGGGTTACCTTAGGCAAATCCCCAGGTTGCTTTACCTCTCTGCCTCCATTTCCCTGCCTCAGTTAGTGGGCTAGTCTCTTTTCTTGGCTGCCCTTTGCTGTGTACATACAGCACAGTGGGCCTCCGTCTTTGTTGGGAGCTCTGCCTGCTAGATGATGTATTTCTGTTACTGTGTTTAAAGCTCTGATCTGAGCTCTGTTTCTACTTTTGTTGTTCCTTACGTGACCTTGAAGAAGCCGTTCAAGTTCTCTGGCTAAGTAATACTTTGTTCCCTTGAAGCACAAGAATACTATCTGTGAAGCAAGTTGGGAGTCTGAGACAAATTCATATGTTTCAAAGCGTTGAACACAAACTTCTCTCTTGTCTGTACTCCAGAAGTTCAAAACCCTCTCAGGTTTAGCAGTTGAAAAGAGTTGTTCACAAATTTCATATAGACAGGGACTCTTTCAAATGTTTCCGGACACAAAGTTGATTTCCCCAAAGAGAAGATAGTGCCTGCTGCAGATATCTCTATTGGTGGCCCAGAGGTTAGTGTGTAGTATGCAATGTGGGTAAATGATGGATGGGAAGTTGGGGAGGAGAGGAGGCAATTAAGGTCAGTAGCTGAGGTTTAATAAAACCAACTTCCTCCTTCCACTGTGTTTGGCAGAGCAAAATGATGTTTGTTTGTTTGGCTGTTTGGAATGTGCTCCAGTCAGAAGTAACACTAAATGCTGCCGTAGTTGCATATAAACCTTTGGAGGCTGTCAAACTCCCAGGCAGCTTCAGCTCTTAAAAGTATTGTGGCCTTCGGGATCTTTTTCTCTTACAGACTGCTCCCACATAGAACAGTGATTCTGATCCTGACCTGTGCCAGATCAAGGAACTCTCACTTCCAAAAGGTTATAAGCACCTCTCAGTGTTTTAAGCAGCTGATACAGGTGTGGCTGTTGCTCATGATGCTGAATATGACCCATTTGAAAGTGAGAGCCAAGCAGACACAGCCCAGAGAGAAGACCTTGAGCTGGTTCAAATGGTATTTGCTTCTGTTTCCAATATGCAGCTTACTTTTCCAGGTAGTAGCTCTGAAATGAGGGTAGATATTTACTCTTCTTCTCTCGTCTCTTCTGAAAGGCTGTGGCTATCATGTCCCTGCAGCTGGAGGTGGCAGAGCTGCCAAACCCATTCTTTTTCCATGAAGCAGCTGGTGTTACTGCCAGGTTTGTCTCGTAACACACTGCAATTCTGAATTCCCTGTGTCTGCAGTGAGTCGCTCTGTTTTAAAAAATGGCATCATCAGTCTTGATGGCAAGTACCCCCATGCCTGTCATGACAGAGCATCCTTCTTTCCTGTGCTGTGAGATTAGATCCTGGAGGGCAGAAGTGGAGCATGTTACCAGTAGAATGTCCTCATCCCTCTCATACTTATTGCCTCCCCTTCTTGCATGTACAGCCAAGATGCTTTATGTGCTTCCTCCCCAAAGCCTGTTCATGCCTGAGTGAGCCATCTCTGGTGTCTGACTGCTCTCAGAGAGGGGAGAAACAGCATGAGGCTTTTTGCTCCAGAGCTGCTGTGTAATTGACGTTCAGTCAAGCAAAAAGGTACAATGAGGTGACCATCCCTTAAAGACTTTATGCATTGTATTAGGACAGGGAGCAGCAGCTGCTCAGCTCGCTCTTCAGACTCTGGCCTGGAGCTCCATTTTGCAGTTCTGTGAAAGTGGAAGAAAATTGAAAAATCCCAAGCTGGTGAGCATTTGCAAAGTTGACAGGTGCTAAAAAGCTTCTTTGGCTATCTATGCTCCTTCCTGCGGGTGTGAAGCATTTCATCTGGATTCTGTTACTTTCTGTTAATGACGTTTTTCAGGTGTGTTTGTAGCTGTGCAGTTCCAGAACATGGATTTGCAGCCAGGGTGATTCTCTGACAACAAGACTGGCACTGAGATCATTTCATATTTAGAAAAGGGACAGATCATGCTTGTTGCACCCCTCATTACAGTGCTCTGCAGGTGCAGGTTTATTGGGGTAGAGTCAGGCTACGCAGAATGCCATCTTCTCGTGCCCTCCCTTGAGCCCCTCAAATGCGGCAGCACCCTTCTTTTCTGACAGAGTGGTGCACCTGCATAGCTCTCCCTTCCTGGCACAACTGCATTTGTTCTGTCTCGGGAGCGCCAAGGCTTGTATGCCCATTGATCCGAACATTTGCTCATCAGCAGCGAGTTACCGTGTGTCAGCTCAAAAAGGAGCTTTTTTAATGGACAAGAGCTTTTGAGCAGATGTCCTGCAGATTAGGATGATTTTGTCTATCTTAGTTTGTCATGGGAATTCAGGATTGCTTCCACAAAATGCCACCTGGCAATGTCTTCTGTGGTGTCCACAATGGTAGATCACAAGGTGTTCCACTGGGCAGACACTGACCTGCTTGAATCAGGGGTGGGCCTGTTTCTTCTTCCCTGTTTACAGAAAGTGAAAAAATTCGTTAGCAGGCTCTGGTCCTGCAGCAGGCATCCAGGAGACTGTAACCATGGATGGAATGACTCACTACCACCTTGCCCCATACTCACTCACTAGGTTCTGGCAGTTGCTGTGTATGACTTGGGTGATTTTGGCAGCTCCATCAAGGGATGCACATCCTCAGGCCCATGACAGAGTCATATTCTTACCCTGTCACCTGAGAGCTCTGAAGCATTTCAAGATCAGTTTTGAAGTGACAGGTACTGGGAAGGTAAATCCAGTTCCTACAAACGAAGTTTCCTGTTCCAGCCTAACATGGTGGGCCTGTCTCTTCTGCCCACCAGACTCATATCATTTTCCTGAGTCCCTTGGGCAAAGTTTCCATGTGCTTGTCAGGAAGGTTTGTCTCCTTCACCACCCCTACCTGAACCGCTTTGTTCCACAGAAAGCGGGGTACACTGACGTTGGAGCTTGTTTATGAAGCTGGCTGTGATTACAGACCCTGATACATAAAATGGTGGTTGTCCCAAATGCTGCCTGCAGTAGTCAGTGCTCTTACATTTGATGTCCTGTTCTTGTAGTCCTGATTCTTTGATGTACCATACAAGGCTGTGCAGGGGAGCAGTAACTTATACCTTGCCATTTCTTTTCTCATGGAAAAATTACTTACGTGGAAAGGGAGGAAGGTTTTATTGCAGGGTTCCTTCCCTGCAGGGCTCATGGATATTGTTGCTTTTACCAGCTGAGCCAGGGGCTTCTAGGAGATGATGCTCTTTCTCTCCTTTCTCCCTGATGTGTGGAGTGGCTGATGTGGTGAGTGGTGTTTTTATGGTGCGGTGACTATGCAAGGTAACGTCTGTGCCACCTTGCTGCCCCTTCCTGTAAGTTGCTCAAGAGGTGGAAACTGCCTCTGGCCTCTTGTGAGCCTGTGCTGCAGTTGTCATTCTCATGTTGTCTCCTGGTATTTGTCAAGCTCAAATCCCCTTCCTTTCCCCCGCCCCCTTCTCTCCAGTCCCTGTTACTTATTTCCAGTTCTTTTCATCTCTGCATATCCCCTCCAGTCTGTTTCCAGTGCATTTGTTCAAAGTACAGCAAGTTTGGGTGTTGCCATGGATGCACAAGGATATTTGGTTTTGCTTCTGTGTCTTGCACTGGAATGCGCATTGAAATCCTGTTGAGTGAGCTGACTGTATGGCTCACTCTGGGCCTGGTTTACTCCATGTGACAATGCACTGGGCACAGAAGGCAAGCGACCTGTAATGACTGGCTGGCTTAATCATTAAGCAGCACCTAGGGCTGCTCAGTGATGGCTTGCTGCTAGGATCTGGTGCTGGATGGAAAAATGTTCTCAGATAAAATATCTGCCAGCTCAAGGTCCTTGCAAGGGAGCAGTCCCTCTGGGTGACATGTTGGAGATGAGACTGAGAAGTTCTGGGTGTGGAAAACTCACTGTAACGGCTTGGCCACTTCCTGTAGGTCAGGCCATATTTTCCAGATTATTTTTTTTAAACTAGACTTATTTTTGAAAAAGAAGCAGAAAAACTAATCACAAAGAGCCTTTTAGCAGCATGAAGCAGAGCAGGACCTCATGGTCTGCAGCTGGGCAGAATGAAATAGCAAAAGAAAATTATTGTGATTTCTTCCCTTTCTTGTCCATACTCATCTTAATAGAGAGCTAACTTTGAAGCTGCTGTTAAAGACAGTATTTCTTGATGATGATCGTGTTAGTAACTTCCCAGTTGATGTGCTTATCTAATGAGGGAAATGCTATTTGCTTTTGTACCTGGGTGTGCCAGCCAGAGGAGAGGCTGTTCCAGAAAAGCAAGTCTGCAGATGGAGTGTCCATCCAGCTCTCCTGTCTCTGGGATAGGCAGGTGTCTGGCCTCCTTGCTGCTGTCCTTCCAAAAGACACGAGCCTCCCTCTGCCAACATCGCAAGAGAGCTGGGCTGGGTGCTGCTTGGAAATCGGGCTGCAGCAAAGCAGACAGCTAATATGAACTGGTATTTATATTACTGGAGTATTTCACCCCCCAAAAAAGTAGGGAAGGTGAAAAATCATTTGAATCTTTGAATGCAGGAAGGCAGACTAGGGAAACATTCTTCTGAACTCCTATGGCCTCTTGCTTGTGCCCGTTTTCTTACCTGGATGTTCAAAAGAAGTCTGGTTCTGGTGCACCTTGACTGCCTTTCTATTCAAGTGTGAGCAAGTGCTTGCTCATGGAGCTGCTTTGGCACCAGTTTGCTGCATGCAGTTGAGCAGTCCTGTCCCAAAGGAGCTGACACTTTCCATGGAGATACTTGCCAACATTGTCCTTCTGGACCTGTCTCGCCCTCCTCCCCCACTGCAGTCTGCAGGGTAGGAAAGCCCATGTAAAAGCTTTCTTCAGTTCTTCTCATCTTGGATATATTCTGTGTTAAGTTTCTCAGCATGTGGAGGCCTTTTAGGATATGTGAGCTTCAGGTGAATTAAACAGCACAGTAGATGCATAGACAGGGAGATGAGCTCTATGGGTGAGTATGTGTGGGGCCCTGCAGGCTGCCATGGGACTTGATGGACTTTTCACATCTCTGTTTTCTGGTTTAGCACTCCAGGGTGGATCCTGAGGAGCTGTTCACCAAGCTGGAGCGGATCGGCAAAGGATCATTTGGTGAAGTGTATAAAGGGATCGACAACCGCACCAAAGAGGTGGTTGCTATCAAGATCATTGATCTGGAGGAGGCTGAGGATGAAATTGAGGACATTCAGCAGGAGATTACGGTGCTCAGCCAGTGTGATAGTCCCTATATCACCCGATACTATGGCTCCTACTTGAAGGTAGGACAAAAACCATGGCAATTCTCTTACCAGCAGCTTGGGAATGGGTTGGGCTTCTCTATAGGTGCTGCAGCTGGTGGTGGCATGCAGCACTGGAAGGTGCCCCATCTGTGAGGGTCAGTGTGGCAGCAGGAACAGCAGTGGCTCTGTTCACTTCATTTATGTTGTTTTAATAGGAGGAGTTTAAATAGGAGTGTTAATAGGAGGCTGGGCTTTAAGACACTTGCGAAGCATGTGGAAATGAGGTGTCCAGTACAGTGTGATCCCAAGAGCAGGGCCACTTACTAGAGAGTACTGACCTCTTCCCAGTTTGACCATTATTGAAAGGAAGTTTGTGCAACACTTTTCCAAAATACTACAGTTTTAAGGTAGTACCACTGACTATTTCATGCCTCTGTGAAGAAGAGGAGTTTGAAACTGTACTTTGTGATCTTGTGATCATCATTTCACCAGAAATGATGAAAAGAACAGGACCTGAGCCTTTTCAGGAGTGTTGATACTGCTTCTGTTGAGAATGGGTTTAGGAATCCCTAATGGAAACTACTAGTAGTGATGACCTCTGCATGCCAGCTGCTGGAGGTGTGTGTGACATTAGGTCTGTAGCAAACAGTTTTTGAGCTCTTTGGATCCTGATTATTCCTTACATATTTTTGAAAGGCCATAATGCATTTTCTCAGCCTTCTACTGAAACCACCAAGCAAGCTGTGGTTTCATGGAAACTTCTTCTCTGAGGAGTAAGCATCTTGCTGATCGTACCCTTCAAGCTGGCAGTCCTGTTAATGAGATCAAAGGCCGCAAAGCTCCCCTGTCATTGTCAAGAAGGAGATGTGCTAGATTTGCTGAGTGATGTTAAATGGCTCCAACCTTAGAATATGCTTATCTCTGTGGGCTGTGTAGTCTACTGTCTGTAGGAGCACTAAGCTTGCTGAGATAAAACTGCAGACCAAGAGAAAGAAATGTACTGGGAGCAGGTCCACTGCTATAATGTTGTGTCAGCAGGAAAGAGGGAGCTGGGCTCTCCCTCCTTAAGCCTCTGAGAGCTGCAGTGTGAGGCATCTCTGGGGGTGCGTACAGGACTGCTCGTGTGTCTCGCTGCCTCCGGGGTGTTTCACTTCTCTATCTGTTTTTATTACTGTCTTTGCTCTTGATTTGTGCTCTTGCTTGCAGGGCACTAAGCTGTGGATAATCATGGAGTACCTAGGGGGAGGTTCAGCCCTGGATTTGGTAAGTATGTGGTAAGCTCTGGACCATGAAAAATGTTGGCTGGAGCCTTGGTTTGTGAAGTGCCTATAAGCCAGACACTCACTTGCCATATACCATCTTTTTGACAGCCCTGTGCCTGAAGGGTAGGCAGTGCAGGACAGACAATGGTTATGCATATCTGAGGACAGAGGAAAAGTTTTCATGGAGCTCAGCTGTTAAAGCACTGTTCTTCAGCATGCTATGCTGCTTTACAGTGGGATGAGCTAGTGAACTGAAATGTGACAGCAGCCAGTTGTTTTTGAGCAGTGCATACTTCATACTTCACCTAATCAAAGTTATTGTGCCTGCAAAGAGTTCATGGTTTTATTCAGTGCTTCCATGACATGAAGCTCAGGAGGGACTTGGTCTGTGATCAGGATTCCCAGGTGTTTTATAATACAAATGACGTCTAACAAGTTACTCCAGATTTTAAGGGAATACAAATGCAGAATAAACACATGGGCAGAGTTCTGCTCTGCTGTATTTTGTCACAGGATTTTGCTTTTTTCCTTAGGACAATAAAGGCTGTTTTTCCAGAGCAGTAGCTAAGGTCACGTAGTGAAAACTGCTGAGCCTCCACTGCCTTGGAGGAAGGGTATAGTGGGAGGTCAGAGGGGAGCTGTCATCAACAGAAATCATCAGAACCTCAATTATTGCACTGAGAAGGCAGGACTTACTTGGAGGAGAACTGGTGGAAAGGAGAAGAGCTTTGATACAATACTCCACAGCCAGAGGGTAGTAGTTGTCTCTGGGCTGTTGTAGTAGCTGAAATTTAGTTCTTGCATGCTAGCAGATAGACTTGAACAAGAGAAACTGTTAAGATGGCCTGTTCACCAATGTATTTCTAGGCCAAAGTGAGAGATGAGCATCCTGCTCTTTGTCTGGGAAGCCTTTAATAGACCGACAGGAAATCTCCCAAAGATTTTCTACTTAATGTCGCCAGGTGCAAAGTCCAGCATTCTGCTTGCAGAACGTGTGCACCAGGTGTACAGTAAGTGCTTTCTGCTGAATATGACCTGCTTGGCCAAGGTTTCCAAGTAATAAACTGAGAGGCTGGAAAATCCAAGACATCAGTCACCCTCCTTTAAGTCATCTTTCTGCCCTTTATCAGCTGAAGCCGGGACCCCTGGAGGAGACTTACATAGCTACTATCCTGAGAGAAATCTTAAAGGGCTTGGATTATCTACACTCTGAGAGGAAGATCCACAGGGACATCAAAGGTAAGAGCTTTGAGTTCAGCTCCCTTTCTTGTAAGGGATGTTACTAACAGAAGATTCAGAAGTATTATACAGCAATAATCTGAGAGGTTTCAAAGACTGTTTCTTGCTGCTGCTTTTCCTGTTGAGTTGCTTTTTTTCTGAATCTGAAGTTTCTCATTTTATTGCAACTTGTGTTTTTCCTGTCTTGTAGAGTTTAGAGTAACAGTAGGGATCTGTAGTTCTTTGGCATTTGTAGTTTGGACAGGCAGGAGAGTAAAGCAAAGGAGTCAATGAAAGGCATGCTGAAATATTTGCTGACTATGTCTGGACATCTGCTTTACTGCTGGACCCCAAGGCATGTGTGTGCTGGTTATGAGGGTTATAACTTACTGTGAAGGTGAGTTGTCCTCATGCAGGGCTCACAGCCCTAGAAAATCAGGGAAGCTTGTGTCAGCTCATCCTGTTACTGATTTTTATAGTCACTGGCCATATGTAGTGTAATGACATGGCATCTGCCTCCCAAAGAGTAGTCTCACACCAAGCACAGAGGATCAAAGGACAGCAGGAGGACAGTGCTGTGGAGATGTGGCCAGTGTTGGATGCTAACTGGTCTGATCCTCTGCAGGAGGGGATGTGAACAAGCAGAGCAAAGAAACCTCATGCAGGGAGATATGTAGAAAAGATTCCGGTGTGTACGTGACACTAGATGTGTCTAGTGCTGCAGGCTGTGCAGGACTGTGAGCTGCCAGCAGAGTGGGGAAATGCTGGAAGTTTGTAGGTAGGGTCTCTTCTCTCTCAGAATGAAAGGTCCTACAAAAAACTCTGTCCCCAAACCTGAGAAATGGTCTAAAGCTGAGTGAGTGCGAAGCAGTACAAGGCCAGGACTTGAGTGCTTTAGAAGCATCTGTTCTGAATGCTGCTTTGAAAAAAAAAAATGAGACTGTTTGAGGTATCCTGGGCCATGATGCCTTTTCTTTGTGTGGCCAGGAATCACATTTAGTTGATTGTGTGGCCCTTCACATCTGTTCCTTGCTGCTGCTCTAGAAATAGTCCCCTTCTGATCCAGCCAAGTGCATGAACTTGTTCTGTGTTACCCAGCAGAGGTCAGAGCATGAGAACGAGTCTGAGGCTGGAAATCTGAGCTGGGGGTTTTCACTGGGAAAAAGGAGGATGCTACGGGAGGTCCGTTCTCAGTATTCAGCTCTATGTGGGCTGGAGATGATTCAGAAACCAATGGACTTCATGCTTATTTATGTGAACAGCTGCCAATGTGCTACTTTCGGAACAAGGAGATGTGAAACTGGCTGACTTTGGGGTGGCTGGACAATTGACAGACACGCAAATCAAGAGGAACACCTTTGTCGGGACTCCATTCTGGATGGCACCAGAGGTCATCAAACAGTCTGCTTATGACTTCAAGGTGAGCTGGGAGCACGAGGAGGATTGCTATTTGGTGCTACTATATGTGAGATCATGTTAGAGTTAATAAAGGGATTGGAAGTGCTGCTCATTGCAAGAAGGATACTTTCCTGTTGTGGTTCAGGGTCTGTTGGAGAAATTTGTCTATTAGACATGAAACACCCTATCTGATTTTATATGATCAGCCCTTCAGCTGCGCTAAAGTTGCATGCTTCCATGTTGCAGACCTACTCCTTGCTATTCTGTCCTGTCACTGTTCTTGCTCTTCTTTCAGGCAGACATCTGGTCCCTTGGAATTACAGCCATTGAACTAGCAAAGGGAGAGCCTCCCAATTCTGACTTGCATCCTATGAGGGTTCTCTTTCTGATCCCCAAAAATAACCCTCCAACACTTGAGGGTCACCACAGCAAGCCCTTCAAGGAGTTTGTGGAGGCCTGCCTCAATAAGGATCCTAGATTTGTGAGTATTGCTGTCCACTTGTGAATTCGGGTAGAGTATTGCAGAGGTCAAAGATTCACTCAGCAGGAAGACCTTTTGGTGCAAGGCTGCTGGAGAGAAGGAATTACTGAGCTTGCAGACTGGACGGGCAAGGCCTGGCAGGAATTTAAGTCAGTGCACTTGCATCTTTAGTGTACAGGGATGGTAGATAAAGCATGCTTTCCTTATTTGCTCCAGAGGCCGACAGCTAAAGAGTTGCTAAAGCACAAGTTCATCACACGCTACACCAAGAAAACCTCATTCCTAATGGAGCTGATAGATCGATTCAAGCGCTGGAAGTCGGAGGGCCATGGAGAAGACTCCAGTTCTGGCGATTCTGACATGTACGTACATGTTCTGCGTGGAGGGGTGGCTCTGCTGTACCCTGCGTGCCCCGGGTTATCCTACTGCAATCAGCTCAGGTCCTTTTCCCCATCTGGATTGGAAATCTTAGAGTAGGCCAGGGACACCTGTGAGCCTGTTTGTGGGAGCAGGTGACTGATGCCTGGAGAAATAGGCTGTTACCTCCTCTTCAGTGGGACCCGGTACTCTATTCTAGTCTTAACCTCTGGAGCCTCTTTGCTGAGTGTAAGGAATCAGAAGTACTAACAAGAAACATCTAGCACGTGCATAACTAGTAAAACAAGGCTCTTGATGCCTGTATTTTATGCACATTTAGTTAAATGCATCACCTTTCAAAGAGCTACAGGCTTTAGTAACTGTGGCAACAGCTGTGTATGTGTGTTTGTGTATTCATGGATAGAGAGCTTTGCTGCTGATGTGGAGGATGGTGAGGAAAGGGTGCTTTGTTGCCCCGCTGGTATCACCGAGCTTCTCTTCACCTTCAGTGGCAGTGATGCTGGGAGGTTGGCTTGCAACACCTGAGCCTGACCCCTCAAACTGTGGTCTTGGATTGTCTTGAAAGTCTAAATTTAACCAGCACTTGAAGCTGTCTTCAACCTGACCAGAGCAGAAAGGTGGTTGTAGTGATTTGGAAACATGATGTAGTACTTGCCTCAGATCTCTGTGGTGCTGTGTATGGGCTGTAGAGACTGATGGGGTTTCTCTTTAGAATTTTTTCCAGGATAGGGAAATGCCTGGAGCCCTGTGGTGATAAGACAATAAGGTGGGGGAGAGCTTGTGACTACAGGAATGCATGGGTGAAACACCCTCAGTATGCAGCTGAGGCTTTGTCTTGACCTGCCCCTTTTCATTTGCAGTGATGGAGACACAGAGGATGGAGACCAGGGTCCAATCTGGACTTTCCCACCAACTATTCGCCCCAACTCCTTGAGCAAGCTGCACAAAGGAATGGCTCTTCATGGCTCCCAGAAGGTCTGTTTGCTGTCTGTTCCTTCAGGAGGACTGAACTAACACAAGCTTTTGAGGGTCTCAGGGAAGCTACCAGTCATTCCTGTTATGTGTTAAATTTAGTGTCAAGGGCTAGTGCCCCAGAGTTGCCTCTTCCATATCATCAGGGTATTGCAGGCTGTGCCTTTCCCGAGATCCAGTGAGGGGACTGCCATCGAGGTGTTGTGCCCTTTACCAAAGGCTTAGTAACGTGTGTGCCCTGGGAGCCTTTGTCTGGGCTTGTTAACTTCTTTTCGTGTTGTTTTCTAGCCTACTGAGCCCATCAAGAGACAACCACGGTCACAATGTCTCTCCACGCTTGTTCACCCAGTTTTTGGGGAGGTGAGTAGAACCTTCTTGGTGACTGTAGTGTCTGGAGATCAGGATCCCAGCCAAAACCAGCACAGGGGGCTACTGGCTATGGGCTTCAGTTGCTGTTTGCAGCAGGAGTGTGGGAAAGGAGGTTCTGACTTGAAAGAAATCGCTCACGCAGACACTGTGTGTCAGGATTCTTTTCCTGGGGTTTCCTCGGGGTCACAGAGACTCTTTCTCTGCTCCTGATGTCTTCCTCTCTTCTGCATCCTGATGCTGTTCCAGCGGTGGCCCAGCAGAGAGCTGTGCTTTTTCAGGGATAGTCTCTGGACTTGCAGCTTCTTTTGTCAGGTCTAGAGCTATGTGGAAAGAGGATTTACTGCAGGACAGGAAGCAGAGGTCATTCTGAAAAGCATCTTGAGGCAGCTAAACTCTCCATTCCCAAAGAGGTGCTAACTGGCCTCTTCAGTATTCCAGTAGGCTTGACTCCCAGAGGTCAGGGCATGAGGCAGATGGTCTGAGTCTTGCAGGCCTAAACCTACGAGATAAAAATGGATAAAAATAATGTTGGTTTCTGATACAGGCAGTTTGTGCAGCAAAATCACTCACATCTGGTTCTCGGTCCTTTCTGTTTAGGAGGCTTCTGGGGGAGGGAGTGCTCAGAGCTGTGAGTTCTCCAAACCAATGAGTTCATCTTTGTGCTTCTCCTTACCAACCTTGCTGCACCAGTTCCAGGCGGGAAGTGGCTTCTTGGGCCTTTCATTTCTGCTAGTTTGACTCAGTCATCCCAGATTTGCTGATCCTCCTTTGATTAGACTTCCCTGCCAGCTCTGGCTGATCCCACTCAACAAAATCAGGTGCAGGGAAGGTTCTGGGCAGTCTCTGAAACAACCTGGCTTCTGCATGCAGTAGCAGGGGCTTGGAAGAAAACTTGTCTCCAAGTAGGAAATCTGCTTCACTGCTGGTTGCACATGTTGTTCTTTTCAGTTCTAGTTTCCTACCAACAACAGACGTTCTCCTTCTCGCTGCTGTGTTAGTGCCTCTTAGACCTGCTGGGTTTTGATCACCTCTTTACAGAAAAGGGCTGAATCTGGGCTTTGTGAATTGAGATCTTACCAAGATGCTGTTCGTGATCTTTTATGTGCCTTCCCTGCACGTGTGTTACTGGATGTTAGTATCAAAAATGACCCACGGTGGGTCTTTAACACTGACGTGGGCAACAGCAAATCTAGAAACCTGTCTGCCCTTTCTGGGGCAGGGAGGAAAGAGGTGTTTGGGCCTGGAGGGCCAAGCAGTGAATAAAAGGCAAACTGTAAGGCTTTGCACAGCACAGCTCTAACCTCCTGCTGACCTCCAGAAAGCTCTTCTGCAGTGGGAAGTGACAGGGTAAGACAGACTGCACACATCTCAGGCTGCTGGGCAAACTGCGGCTCAGCGGCTCGGCATCAAAGGCTGCTGATAAACTGGCAACTCACCTGCAGGACAGACCTTGTGTCTTGTTGTTGTGGTTTTGACCGAATTGACCAACCAGAACGACAGATGGCCTCTCCCTCCCCCCCCAAGGAAAAGAGAGGGCAGGAAGGGGGGGGGGAAATTATGAGTTTAGAAAAAGACTAAACTACTTTAATGAAAATATAAATAAATAATGAAATAATAAGAAAAAAGGGAAAAATAAAAAAATTTAAAAAATTGTATACAGTATATACAAAACCGTATCAAGCTCCCAGGATGATGAGCACGTCCCCAGCAGGCGCAGGGGAAAGTCCCAGGCTGGACTCGGGGATGGACAGGAGCCGGATTCCAGATCTGGAGTCAGGAATGCTCGCACCGGGATCAGAGGCAGACGAACAGACAGGGTCCTCCTTGGACGTTGGCCATTGAAGGGAGAGTGTTGACCCTTTGATCCCTCAGCTTTTATATGGAGCATGGGGCAGATGGGATGGAATACCCTGTTGGTCAGTTTTGGGTCACCTCTCCTGTCCGCTCCTCCCTACAGGTGGGACCCCTCTACACTTTTCTGCTTCCGACCCTCCAATGGGGCAAATAACAAATTTGCCTGACCTTGGTTGTTATAGCAATAAGTATAAGCAAGGGCCTCTCTGCACACCATTCCTTGGTATAATCAGGTTTTATCACTGTGAGAGTGAACAGCTTCTGAAGAATAGGCAGTTAATTTCAGAGTCTAGTTAGAAGAGGCCCAGCCAAAAAAGTAAAATTACTGAACAGAAAATTAGTTCTGTTTTACCCCAAATCAGGACACTCATTTTGCTCTGAGGCAGGCAGATGTTGATCAGGTAGACGTCAAATCAAATCCTTGGCTTTAGCATCACAACTATTTTGGGCTAAAGAAATCTGTATCCTTGATGTGTCATTGAGTTGCCCTCCATGCCCTCTGCCACTTCTGGAGGAGCAGAGGCATGTGCGAATTGCCCCCTCAGCTGAGGCGTGTTAGTGAGCACTTACGCCACTGAAGAGGCAGCAACTCTTTTTGGCTGGGAACCACTTGTTTCCAGCAGGGCAACTGGAGCACAGGGGTGGCTCCAGCTGGGGATTAGCATTCATGGTGTCCTGCTTTCTGGACCGTGGAGAAAAGGTGAACTCCAACAATAGCAAAGGCTGATCCTAGAATTGCAGGCAAAGAACCACGAGGCTTATGTAAAGCCCTTTAATCAGCGTAGCCTACTGGGATCTTAATTGAACTGGACAGTGGTTAGCTGGCAGACGTTGCTTGTCCAATAAAAGGTTTTGATTTTTGTTGGGCTCATTGCGTAATGATGCGCGCTAGGTAAGGGGCTGCTTGTGTGAAGGAGGTGGGGAAATGCTGCAGATGGGGCTGTGGGTTTTCAAACAACCGTCTCCTTCTGGCAGCATCAGTAACCTGTCAGGAGTTCCTTAATGACAGAGGTTTAGCTGTTTCAAATGAACAACTGAAACCATGTGCAAGTAGACTTGTGGCTGGTGAGGTCTCGTTGGAGTGTACCAACCATGGCAGATGTGAACTGAGTCTTCTCATCTAGGTCAGATGCTGCACATGGAGGTCTTGGTGTGTGGGCTTCATTCCCCTGTCCCCCAGGGGAGAGCTCCCTCTTGGGGATGAGAGCTCGCGTGGCAGCAGTCTGCCTCAGCCTCCCAGTCTCTAGAAGCAACCCACGCTTTTTCATGGTTATTAAAAGCGGTGGTAGCTAATTCCTGGTGTTACAATATTTTCTGCCCTGCCTGTCTGCAAGCCTTTGTGTGTGTCTCGCTGCTAAGCTGTCATTAGCCGCACAGGCGACTGTACTGGCTCAGCTACAGCTGGAGTTCTTTGTTCTGTTGCTACTTACAGGTTTTCAGGGCTGTCAATGCTTTTCTAATATCCTGCACTTCGTTTAAGAGTACATCAGGACCTGTTTGTTAAGGATTTCAATTTCCATTAGTACTCAGAGGAAAGCATGGACTCCAGACATTGGACTTCCATCTTTGTGGCCTACAAAAAGAGCCCTTTATCTTTTTAAGAACGTGGGTGCTCTCCTTCATCTTTGTGAAGTCATACTAAAAGGGAAAGGGACTTAATGTCTGCGCTGCACTGCTTCACCAGTGCTTTCTGCAATGAGATAAGGAACTAACGCACTGTTTCTGGTTTGCAGCTTAAAGATAAGCACAAGCAGACTGGGGGCAACGTGGGAGCTATGGAGGAGCTGGAGAACGCCTTTAGCTTGGCTGAGGAGTCCTGCCCAGGCATCTCTGACAAACTGATAGCACACATGGTGGAGCGGGTACAAAGGTGAGTGTCCTCAAGAGTGTGAGCTGGCAGTGATCTGAACCACTGTCATACTCCATCGCTGTGGAGTCAGTGCTCAGTTGGTGCTCAGCAGTCAAGACACCCGAAAAGTGAATATTGATGACAGCCGACCTAATAGTCGCTAAGTCACTTCTTTCAATTGCTTTTCATTTAGTGGAAGCAGTTCTTCCTGCCTCTGAAGTCCTTTCTCACACTGAACAGGTTTCTGGCGACTATGCAAAACACCACCGGGATTGCTTCTAGAGCAGGGCGTCTGTTTCACTGCAAGGAATGTGCTTTACAGCACCCTGTGCAGCCAGTCCCTCTGCTTGCCCAGCTTCAGGTAGCAGGAACCTCTTTTTCCTGAAGTGAATTACGTATTTAAACCACTGAAGAAGTATAGTCTGGTAGAGCGAAGTTCTTTGCCGCTCAGCAGGTGCTGTGTCAAACTTGCCTCCACTACTGGCACCAAGGAGAATACTGGCCATCTTTGAGGCCTTCTGTTATTAAGTCATTCAAGATTTCAAGCAAATATGCTGTGGGTTTGTTTCGAACCCTCAACTAATAATCACATAAAGCTGGAAAGCCAGAAGGAAAACCTTCTGGCTGAGCCACAGAGGTTAAAGAAAGTGTCCTGGTGTTGCCTGCAAAAACTTCAGCCTCCAGCTGAGCAGGAGCTGCTGGCAGAAGTGCACTACAGGGCAGCTTCTGTCAGCCTAGAAATGGCATTTCTGGCCAGCGTGTAAGCACAAGACACTGCTTTTTTGGAGAGACCCTGGTTGGTTTCTTACTAGTGCTCAAAGTTTCTGATTAGCCTAAAAATGAATCTTAAAGGCATGAATAAAAGCGCTGCTTGGCTTTTTGTTAAATCGCTGATTTTTTTTTCTTTCAAGTCTTCTTTATGTAGAAGACTGATAGTGGTGATGGGAGTGGGGACAAACACATCCAGGCTTACTCTTCCTCCGCAGACCCGCTGGCTGGTGCAGGGCGTGTGGGCCGTCTGCCAGGTGACAGCGCGGACTGGTTCCACCCGTTGTTCTTCCTTGCAGGTTTTCACACAGTCGGAACCACCTGACCTCTGCCCGCTGACACCTGCATTCTCTGCTGCTGTTTTGAGGGGGAAGGATTTTTTCCAGCTTCGTAAGAACTACATCTCTAATCCAGACCACCATCTGCTGTTGGATGTAACGTTGTGTTACGGACTCCGGGACATTTCAGAGCCTTCATATTACACGTGTTTCCATGATAACCCAGGGTGGGGTTTGCAATGCAAGTACAATTTAGACCTTTTGCAAAACCCAAGATGGGTGGTCTAATTGTTTTTACAATGTAATCAATGCAGTTTTTAATTGTTTCCCTATGGATGTATCCATTTTGGCTTGGTTTGATTCACAGCTTACTGGTAAATGCCTGGCTGCTGTAAAAGAGGGAGATTCTCTTCCGTTGAGAGATGTTTCAAAGGTGTCTGATGGGTTTAGCCTCCTGCCCTTCCTGAAGAAGTGTTTGTGAGCAGTAATGTGTGAGCGCAGGTATGTTTGGAAGCTCTCCATGCGTTACGCTATCTGGGAAAGTTAGTGCAGCTCTGCGATTGTTCTGGAGAACTGCTTCAACTCCGTCACACACTACTAACGAAAAGCTTTCAAGCGTAGCAGCAGCTGAGCTAACGCGCTGCTGCTCTTTCCCAGACTGTCGTTTCACAGGAGGATGGGTTTGCTGATCGTACTCTGTTGGCTCTGGGACAGTGTTTTGTGTTAGGCCTTGGTTGTTCTAATTCAGGCAACAGCAGAACTTGCCTTGGGTCTCCAGGGTCTGGAAGGCAAAGTGGTTACACTTGGTTTGGGAGCTGGTGGAGTTCCCTTCCTTGGTGCTTTCTGTGACTGAAGCAACTGGATCCACAGTTTTGGCAGTCCTGGTCTCCAAGCTGAGTAGATGCCTACTGTGCGTGCCCAAGTGTTGCAGAAGGATTAAAAAAAGAGGGCAGGGGGAACACAACAGCCAAAGGTGCTGACAGGGCTGCAGTTCAAAAGGCAGACTGACGTTGCGTAGCAGTTCTTGAGGCAAGAAACCAGCAGTGGCATCCACGTGGTGTGGCTGGGCGCGAAAGCAGCTCTAGGCCTCCATCCGTGCTTCTTCTCAGTTTTCCCTTTCTGCCTCTTTTTCAGGCCAGGATCTAAACTCACCAAAGCCAGGGCTCTGCTCCAGTTGATGGGCTGTGCTGGTGTTTGCTAGTAGAGAAATTAAAGCATCTGCTGCCATTATTGGCTGCTTAAGATATACCAGTGGAGCCATCCCAACTAGCTTTGCTTTCTGAATAGGAATAATTTGTAAAGCAAATCTTTAATTCAGGTAAATGCACAGATCTTAAATCTATACTTTAAAGGTTTAGAAAAATAGACTTGGGAAAATAACTTCTGATAGCTGGTTGCTTAGAGATCTGCTCTCTAATCGTACAGATATTCCCATTAAGTCAGCAAGACCTTAGATATTCAGATCTTTCTGTCTGGGTGTTTGTGTGTGAATGATGTGGCTCATCCCAAAGCCACTGAGAACAAAAGCTGTAGCTGTTCAGTGTTTTTTGTAAAAGACGGGCCACTTTGATAGTAGCAAGGCTTGATTTTTGGTACTTTGATTCAGAGCTGCAGATTGTAAGTGCTGGGCTAAAAGTAGCTCAAAAGAACCACACATTCCCTCACCCCGGAGTGCGGTGTTCACTTCAGCTCATGACTCTGCTTTACTCTTCCTCTCTGATGGATCAGTACAGTCTTGGCACATGCCAGGAACTTGTCCAGTAGAGAAGAGGTGTTGCTGTTTGATCTTGCTGGAGATCTGCTGCGGAGTGGTGTCTCTCAGGGGTGAGAGCCATCTTGGAGCCTGCATTTAAGAAGAACAGAACAAACCCATTTTTTTCCTCAGGAGGAGGAGTTAATGTATAGACAGAAAACATACCGAGGTGGAAGGCAGAGGCTGCAGTGCAGCAGAAAGGTGGCTGAAGGGCTCCTGCTGCTTTTAAAGTTGCTGTTCATGACGGTAGCAAATTGTGTCAATAAGGTACCTTGTATTATTACTCACACACACTGCAGTGTAATGAGTAAACTTTTTAAAGGAAACAATCCCCACAAACTTTGTCCAGTATTCAAGGCAACAATGGTTTTAGTTTTTAAAAACATTGAAAGGGATCTGCCACTTTCAATAAAGTAACAAAACAAATGAGACTGATGTGAACTTTGTATTATTAGGGATACAGTATTTGTTCAAGCTGCTTTGCATTCTTCTTGGTCTTCCCCGGCATCTTCCTGCCTCCTTGGAGACAGACCTGTTTTAGTGCTTTTGCACGAGGAGGGATTGAATACCCTGATGGTAAGGGAAGCACGTGCTGTTTGCAGAAGTGTAGCTGTGCTCCGGAGGGCGGGTTTTGCTGGAGTCTGTCTCCTGATCTGCAGTATTTAGACTGAGGTTTGACTGTAAAAGCCGACAGCAGGACAGGGCTACCTTCACCCTTCTCCCGTCGCAGGCGTGGGGGTGACTGAGCAGGGGAACGGGCTGCCCAGAGTCTGGGAAAATTAGTTTCAAAAGCTGCCCAGACGTGGCCCGGAGTGGCCCTGCTTTAGTTCTGGGGCTGGGACCCAATGGCTTCCCAAGGTTGCAGCCATGCTCTGTGTAATCTCTGCTGCAGGATAAACACTTCAGAGCTGTCACTTCAAGCGTGTGTTGCTGGTTGCTGACACTTCAGCAGAGATAAAGCTGTGGTGATGCAGCCAGTACAAAAGAGGGAGGTGAACTGTCTGGTGTAAGGGGAGTCACTGGTGCCAGGGAGGTAGAGGGAGCAGTCCCCAGAACAGCTCCAGGAAGTTGCATTAAATGTGATAGGAACCGCTGCAAAAAAACTCACTCCTGGTTTCCTAAGCAACAAAGCAGAACACGGAGCGAAGGCCAGCCTGTCCTGCGGGAGCAGGGAAAAGTGGTAGTATTTACCAGAAATTACGGCTTTTTGAAATTAAATGAGGCCATGGCTATTAAGCCATGAGGTGCCAAGAGCATGGGTTCCTCTCCTAACGTACACCCTGCTAGCGAGAACCTGATGGTTAAGAACCAGTGTATTCTGGTCTTTCCTAGCGCTCTTGTTAAGGAAGTTGCTCATGACTGTAGCACAGACAAAAAATACTCCTGTAGGGTTCTGGTAAAATACAACTACCATGTGGAATTTTACAGAAGAACTGATGCCCCTGAAATCCCCATCAGTGTGGAAGCTTGCCAAGGTGAGCGGTAAAAAGGTTTGCCAGGAATGTCTCGTTATCATCACATTATTATTATTTTGCCAACAGTTTCTCATTATTATCACTTATGCTCCTGCGTTTTAAACACCTAGGCATTTAAGCTTGATATTCTCCTCCCAGTTCTTCTGCTGCCTGTGTCCTGAGGGCCAGAGGCTCCTGGTTCAGGGACCACACCTCAGCCACCATCGATAGCACATGTGTCTTCAAGACAGGAGGTACTGAGCTGCAGATGAAGCACCTAACCAAATAATGGGTCATCTGCTCCTCAACTACCCCAACAGGTTGAGGAAGGACTCCTGCTCACTGCATCTTGAGGGGCAGTGGTACCCCAGAGGCGACAAGAGGCTAAATGGCACATAGGTGCTCAAACAGTCTGTGGCTCAGCCATGAGCTGTGTACTAACTCCTTTGGATTTGGCCTTCCACTCTGCTCTTTGATCATTTTGCAGCATGTCAGAAGTTGTTTCCGGCTGCTACAGGCTAAAGCTGTGCACCCTGTGATGTGAGACAGAAAAACAAGTGTGTGTGTGGGGAGTGACCCTGCTGGAGCCCACGCGGGAACACACACAAGCCAAGCTCCATGCTGAGGGCCAGGCTGGCTTGTTGGTGCCTCCTGTCCCGCCATCAGTCTGAACACATGGTGCTGGGGCGATGAGCAGCTGAGGTACAGAGCTAAATCAGACAAAGAAGTCGAGCTGATGTTAAGGGAGTAAGTGATCTCTGTCACCTCGTTAAAAAAATTACACCAGGGCCAGATAACAGGCTATTTCACCCCGGGCAGAAAACACTACACCCTCTCTTGCACTGCACTGGCAGAAACACTCCTCCTGCTCTTCTGTCCTCTTCTGGCAATTGGCCAGAGCACACGCACTGCCCTTCAACAGACACACTGTGCTTTTGGAGACTTGGCCGCAGCCTGTGCAATCCACAACCCGCGCCACAGAGGTCACGCTGTCCCCATGCCAGAGCCCAGGTACCCTTATTGAATTTCAGGGGGTGTTTGTCAGTCCCTTCCCCCTGCCCTGCCCTGGAGCTGCTCCCCAGCCTGCTGGCACTCACAGCCTCCATCATGGTGGCTCCTTCACATCACTGACTGGATGCTGTCCCTGCTGCAGATGGAGCAGAGCTGGTGCTGGGTAAGCCAAGAACCACAGTCTTGGGAAACTACCGAGTAACTTCAACAGGCTACAAAAAAGTATTTTGAATCCTTCTGCTAGAAAGCCCCGCTACAGTAGGTGAGTGTGACTGAAGGCTGGCATTAAGTGCCAAGACACCATCCATCTTCCCCCGAGCTTGGCCATGGATGGGATGGTGGGCCCAGGAACAGGAGACAGAGATAGTTTTACACCAAGATGCTATTTACTTTCAACAGTCATGTTCAGATGCATTATAACATATCTGGTCAATCCATGGAAAAAAAACACTAATAAATTAAGTACATTTAACTTACAGGAGACAATGGTTATTATGACAGTGGTAGTGAAGGCTGGATCTGCAGTCACTTGTCTTCTCTAGGATGCAAGTGCCAAGTGAGCAGTCTGGGAAATCCCCCTGGAACCCCTTCCCTGCAGTTCTCATCCCGCAGACGTTTTAGACCATAACCTGAAACAGCACTGGAGAACACACGTGCTGGCCCCGTTCTTCCCGTCGTCACAGGGATCTCCACGTTTCTCCATCCTCAGAACACGCACCACTTTCCTTTTTCTTTCATTACACCATTTCATTGTTCCTTCTTCTAGTACATAAATACTTTTCTATCTAATATAAAAACGAGTCCCTAGAGCCCATCGAAGCCACATCCAACAGCATTTTGCAGCACTTGGCTTATTTCAGTCCTTCCATGGAGGCAACAAAAGGTGACATTTACAAAAACAGAACAAACTGCAAACATTTCAGATTTAATACAGAGATTTAATAGAGTCCACAGACACTAATGCTCCATCTGGAATCCAGTGACTTTTACACCTTCATGAGAAACAGAAGATGGATCCCACCCCAAATTTAAAGGTAAGAATAGGGATTTTCAGAAGTCTTTGCATGATACAAGCACAAGCAACAGTGACTTTCAGAGAAGATTGTTCTCCTATATTGCTTAAATGCCTTGAAAACATCACCCACATATGGGTGGGGAGTATTTGCCATCCCATGCCTTAAGCAATGCCTACTACAGGATAAAGTCTGTACCTGTGATACAAAAACAGCGATTGACCCTCTCGGCACGTGCCGTAGCAGAGTTCAGAGGAAAACCCATGCACCCTCCCTGTACTGACCCACAACATACTGTAACCCAAACAGCTTAGCACAAGTTCGGTCTTCCCCTGGAAACGGGCTGCTGCGCAGTGTCCAAAGAGCAGAGTTGCTCTACGAGAGCTGCGGTTTCTGTTCAAAGTGAACTGTGTTTGAGCTAACACACCTGTGGATCCCCTGTTAGTCTGACTGTGCCAGCAGGGTGATGTTAACAGCAGCAGGACAGCAGTTTTACAGCCAGCCACGCCAAGCATCAGGGGAAGGGAACTTCTGGGAGGCAGCGAGCCCTGGCACCAGCAGCCGAGAGCCAATGGCACCACTGACAGCTGCTGGTTTTCTCCTGTGCATGCTGACCATCCAGTCAAAATGTAAAAACAAGGTGGCATTTGCCTCCAAGGCAGGCGAGGGTGTGACTGTACAGGTACAACTGGAACAACAAACCTTCCACGATGTGTACACACCAGAGCTCTGTGGTTGTTAGGTTCTCTCTAAGTAGGTTCATCTGGAACAGATGTGACCCTCTTCCATACCACTGGGCATGGATGTGGTCCACATCTGCAACTCCCTTGCTCCCACTTTCCATACCGTGTGGAAATGAGCTTCCTGGTCCTTTGCTTTATCAACTCAAGAGACTCCCGTTTCCCTCCGCCTCTTTTATTGATGTTTACAGCAGAGATCCAGCTCTGCCCGCTTCAGTCTGTGTGACTATCCTTCTCACCCTTTGGAAGCAGCAGACTCGACCTGGCTGGAGAACTGGTGGCTCTCTTGATCACCTCCATCCACCTGGCAAGAAAGGACACGAGAAACGCTCAACCCCTCACTCACAGGTGTGTAACATTGTCTTTCGCTTATAAGCTGTACTCCTTTCACCAAACCTCAAAAAACACTTTTCTACCTTTCTTTTGCAATTCTTTTAGGAAACTGATTGTTTAAATGAACAGCTTGAGACGTGGTAAATACAGTCCAGAACATGGTTGCCTGTCGAGGTAACAGCTCTACAGTGCTTTCAGCTCCAGAGAGCTTTTGTGAGAGCACACTGCGCTCTCCTGTAAGTGTACAGGAAGTGTTTATCAAGCAGGAAAGGCTGACAAAAACATTTGTTAGTCACTTTTCTTATAATTAATTATGGAACAGATTTGCTCATATGGAAGAAAGCGAAGCAACAGTGAAAGAAAGAGATCCATTGTGAATTAGACTTTCTTTTCCCCTTGAAATCACTGCATGAGACCAGGGGATTAAAGACCACAACTCTCTGCTGTCTGGGGCAGCTGGCATGCACATTGCTCACAGGTGTGTGACACGCTCCCAAGGATGGAGGGGAGGAAGTATGTGACACCTTCTCAATAAAACTGCACTCCAAAACAGTGCAAGGGTTTTCAACAGCTAACGCAATAGCCAAGTCCTGTATGGGACATATTTTAAACATGATTCACTTTGGACCACATGTGGAAGCCCCTGACAGCAGCACTAAACATAATTACAGAGAAAGCAGTGACGTGAGAAGCAGCGCTGCATTGTTGCTCACAGCCTTGTGTTATAACTCACAATTCCATAGGTTGAGAGGAAAAAAACCCCAAACAATCCCAATATATTCTTACCAGAGCTCTCATTAACCTAGAAATCTTGCCTCCCAAGACATAGTGGGGCTGAGCATCTCACAGCCCTTCCACCCGCGCCACCCCGCAGCTCAAAGGAAGCCTCAGACTCCTGAGATAAAGCAGAGCCTCCAGCTCTAGGTGTGACCACCAGCTCTCCTCAGCAAGGAGGACAGTTCTGGCAGAGGAAGGGTCTCCAAACATCATCAACAGAAAAGGAAGGGAACTTTATTACTGAGAGTGTACTGTTAGGTCACTCGGACGGGGAGGTAGTCAGGAGGAAAGAGAGGGCTCTGGATGATCAGCCAGTGAGTTAACAGCACGTTAAAATACCAAGAGAAACAAACAGAAAATTACCTCTCAAAGGTGTATTTGCTCTCAGCCCTGAAGAAATACACGTGGGACTTGAACTGCAGCTTGAAGACATAATCCTTCTGAATGCCGTCTGCCTCTGCAGGGGAGCTGACTGCGTAGCCAAGCAGTGGGAGACTGGCCAAGGGATAATCATCCTGGAAGAGCCCAATTGCCCAGCCTTTAGTGCAAGGCTTCACACAGCCCATCCTGACGCACACTCGCTCTTAGAGTAAGGTACAGGTAACATCTTTTAATTTTTGTTTAGAAGAGATGGGGAGGAGGAGCAGCCTTTACCTTTTGAGAGGCCTCCAACAGCTTGTAATTAAACCTTCCCCCAAGTCAGAAAAATCCCCGACACCTCTTAATCCCTGATGCTGAAGCCCAGCAGGGAGAGAAACACAGAGGCTAAGCAAAGGCCGCCAATTCCCTCACCTCCATTAGTCACTGAGTGAGGAGACATCTTCCCCTCACCCACAGAAGGTCAGTACCATTAACAGAATTGGAAATCCTAATTAAATTCTGCAAGAAGGGCCCATGGCCTTACAGAGACTGTCTTTGTTATGAACTACCTTCTCTTCCACTTGTTACTCTCCTTCAAATAGCAAGGAGCTGCACCCATAGCAGAATGCCAAGGACCTCCAGGTTCCTCCCCAACACCCCACGTGTGGTCCCCTCAGCTACATTTGCTCACTTGGTGCGTTTTGTAGAAGAACAAGCAGAAGTTGGTGAAGACAACCCAGAGTTTCTGCCAGCCATTGCTGTTCTTGAACTTCCTCAGCAAGTATCCGGAGAGCTGGTTCTAGCACAGAACAAACAGAAAACCACCGTGAAACCCCAGCTCGCTGTCCTTCAGAGAATGATGACAAATGAAAAGCCTGAGGCTGCCTGCCGTGACTGCTCCTGCACTTCATCCCCAGTGCTAAAAGGCCTCCCAGATATATCACATGGTGACAAAGTGACATTGTATCTTCAGCTTGCTAATTGACAACTATCTTCTCATGAACAAATCAGTGATTTCTCTCCACTAATAGCAATTTCCCCTTTATGTTTAAGGGCTCGCCGTACCTCAGAGCAGTGTCAGGCAGCGCACAGGAGGGTGCTGCTCCGACTTGTCCCTTCAGTGACCACCCTCCTGGGCAGCTGGCGGGCAGAGGAACAGTGACAGCTACAAGGGCATCCATCCCTTGAACCACCCTTTCTCATGCACAGAAAAACCATGTACAACACAGCACGTGAGGAGAAAGTAAAGCAGAAGAGGAAACAGAGGGTGCCAGAGTTGTGGCCAAGCTACGTGTGGCAGCTGTGCAAAGCCAAGGCTGGCGTGGCAAGCAGGGAAGCTGGACATTGCCACCTTGGAATCAGAGTCACCGAGCGCTTGTGCGGCAGGATAAGGAAACCTATGGCATGGAATGACAGCAAATGGATTTTGTAATTATGGAAAAAGACAGAATAGGCAGCAGAATTGCAGAGAACCACTCTGGGAAGCCAAACTTGGAGGAAATCCTGTGTCAACAAGGCAACATATCAAATCCTGTATCAACAAGCAGAGTTCTGCTGCTGGCTGGCAGGGGGTCCTCACGCCAGCACACGTGGGCTCACTGAGCAATTACAAAGCGAGCAGCAGTACATTCTCCTTGGCATCCCACGGCTCCTCCCCACCAGTGCAAAACTTGAGAGGCATTTTTACCTGGATCATGCACAGGTAATCAGACAGGGATAGGCTCTGGTTCCGGTACCAACAAACATGGGTGATTGTGTTGGGCCGTTGGGCCTGGCCCAGCAAATAGCGAGGAGGAAGCTCTGGAGAAACAGCAAGAGAGCAGAAAACTGAGCAGAGACAAGGGGGAGAGAAAGAGAAAAACAGAACATTAGGATAAGAGAAGTGATGCAAGAAAGGCATCTGTTAAAGGAAAATGGATTGTGAAAAGAAATGATGGTATTAGAACATGGAATAAATCGAAGCGAGAGGGAGCTGCGAAAACTCACGCTTTTAATCCCAGAGCCTGTAGCAGGGAGGTCTCATTATCCGGGTACAGAACAGTGAGATGGTGCCTTTCACAAGGCTATTAGCAGGGAAAGGAAGGCGTGTCCACTTGCATATAAACCAATTTTGTTGCCCACGAGAGTGCCCAATTTCTGGACCCTAATCCAAGGTAACATCTATAGAACTTCCTTTACTGAGCTGATTGATACATTACTGAGCTCTCAACATCATGAAACCCAGGAGCTTCAGTGCCTGACTTTTAACTCCTTCCATTAAAGTGCCTTAACAGCAAGGCGGGAAAGGCAGGAGGGTACAAATGCAGGGATGCAGCACCCTGCCCCATTGTGGTTTGTCTAGTTAGTGACCACCTTTTTCTTTTCACAGTATTTAGGGTCCTTCCCACTTCTGGAAGTCTTCCAAACATGCCAGCCTCCAGGAAGGCCTCCTACCCAACTGCCTCCTAAAATGAACCCGCAGTGCTGGTGCAAGCAGTGCCCTGCGTAAGGAGCGCCAGACAAACACCTGTCTCGAAATCTGCAGGATTTAGTACCAAAATGTGCCACCAGTGCTGCATCAAGCCATGCCGAGGGCTAAGACCCAAGGTAACAGCAACTCAGCAGGCACTTAATAAATCTCTGTTCCACATAACACAGCACTGCCATAAAATGGCACTTCCTAATGCCTGCTGCTCACCCCTGCCAGTGAGGGAAGGGCAGAAAAGTCCCATTCCCACTGAACTTAATTCTCAGTGCAGTACGATAGCTTAACCAGACCTCAGTACAGCAGAGTCAGTCTCTAAAGGAAAATGTCATGGATAGGGAACATCCTCCAGCAAGGCTGATGGAACCCAGAGGAACAATTCAGTACTAGGATAGCTTGTGTTTTCATTAAAATTTCCCTCCTTCAGTGCTTTTGTGGAAGCAAAGCCCTGCTCCACGGAGAGCAGAGTGTGTGTGTGCAGACACGCAGACATGCACAGAGCGGGGCAAGCATGCAGCGGCCTTTTAATGGCCCATGCTCTCCCACGGAGGCAGAGACGCTGCCAAGGCACAACGGGAGATGGAGTGGAGGCCGAGCAAGCCAGGACGGACAGAGTGAGACGTGAGAGCTGCGCCCTGCGGGTACCTCGACAGCCACACTGTGGTCAGTCATGGAGACGCTTGTGTTGCGGTACCAGCACACGTGCATGGTTGTGTTGGCACGGTGGTGGCTCTGCCTGTCCAAGGAGCTACGAGAAGAGTGTATGTCATCTTCGGACTCCTGTTCTAGAGAGACCTCATCAGAGGATCCTAGGGGAGGAGAATTCGGCAGCGGTTTAAGAAAAGTGTTCAATACAAAGACCAAGAGAAGCAGGGATTCCTGAGAAAAACTGTTTTCTCTTGCAATGGTCCAGTTTTAAAATACGTCAACTTGAATTTGTTACACAGCTCCAGAAGGTCACCCTAAGCAGATTGTTGTGGCTTTCATTACTCAGCTCTGTTTGGGGCAGCCGACTCAATACTGTGTAAAACAAACAAACAAAAAATCCTGCATCTTCAGTCAATTCCTAGTAAGGAATACAAGAAAGTGCTCCAAGGAGGAATACTAGATGTTTCAGCACGTCCGTAACGCCACCGGAGACAGGCACAAGAATGGGGAGCTATAAAAGAACTTGCTGATCTCCCAAGACACCAGATTTCTAGACAAGAAAATACACTACGTGGTTAGACTGAGAAAAATCTATGTAAGAGACAGACCTTATAAAGTCAATTCTGCAGCTGGAGCATCTCTGCTGTATTTAAAGCTACCAGAAACATCAGTCTAGGAAGCATATATCTTTTAATTAAGACAAAACAAAAGCACAATAACTATCCATTACTCTATGAATTATAAAAGCATTCCATTTACATAATCAAATTCAGAGTAGGAAAAATGAAAAAGACATGACAACTGATGCTTTTCAAGAAGGCAGGAAACATCACTTACTGTTGGAGCGATTGCATACTGAGTTTTCCAGAAGCATGTCAGATTTCTCAGTAGATTTCTTGGCCATTTCAATTGCCATGTTTAGGTCTTCCATCCACTTCCCCATCTCCAGGCGGGTGCTGCAAGACAAACAGTGCAAATGGAGACCACCACAGCCTGGAGCCATGACAAGAGTGCCAGATTGCTGAAGGAAGGCACAAGTCCCTTTCCATTAAATAAATAAAAATAACATTAAAATTCCTTCAAAGCACAAGCTTTCCTGACAGGAAGCTGATCTCATGCAGCCTTCACCTCTACCTTCAAGCCTTGAAACAAGAGTAAAATAACCATTAAAAACTTGGACTTTACAGCAAAGAGAATGAATAGACAGCCAGGGAGCCACAGAACATCGCCCTCTGGAGCTATCAGACTCAGAAAAGGAATTTTGTGGTCTAAGCCACTGTTGTTCTTCATACAGAAGCTTCATAGCTGATGGGTGATTTCAAACAAGAAATCATGTCTTCATTCCAAAAAGCATTTTGGTGATGGGTGATATGACCATCGAACCATCGAACAATTTGTTCGAAGGATAAAAAGCAACATGAAAGACAGCACATCTTTTGAAGGTGATACAGGACTTACCTTACAGCTCAAGCAAGTCAAGCACTGAGCGTGGGAAGATGAGAACTTTCACCACACATAGGTTTCCATTACGGGTTACCTGGCTCACGCTATGATTACAGAGTATGAGCTTTACAGCTCATTATCTGTGTATCTATAGCCATTGGTATGCAACAGCATAAGGTTTTCCCTTTAGACACGGCCATGGCATTTCTTTTTTACCTCTGGCTACATTCCCTGTGGGCACAACTGTTGTTTGAAGTGCTATATACAGTTACATGCTCTTGTGTTTGCTTGGGAGAGTCTGTGGGACTTTTTTTTGGTAACCATCTCTTCTTTCTGAAAGTTTTTAATTTAGACTGAAAATTCCACACACGGTCTAACCCTGCAGAATTTTTTGGTTTACAGATGGGGAGAGGCAACAGAAGAAAAACAACAACTTTTGTGCTATTTCTATATTACAACAAGGTAAAAATTGTATTTCTTTTTCCAAATTTCAGAACCTCTCAAGCACTTTTTGATTCACAGCTGCTGAGAAATGGTTGATCTTGAAAGTAACTAACATTTTCAGATGCTAAGCTGGGATTCAAAAAAAAAAAAAAGGTTTGCTTGTCGAATATGTCTGCATATGTATTGGCTCACATGCCACTACCTACCTGATTTATAAACATTCAGTAACGGTTATATTTCAAGAACAAGTTATCAAGCAGTAAAAACCCCTACAAATTTAAGGTTGAGATTTAGTGCTCCCATCCTGCACTCTTAGCATAGCCAACTTCAGCTGCCCTGTAGGGGACCTGCAGATGGAGAAACCTCCTAAAGCTGGTCCCGAGAGAATAGGTATAGGAGACATCCTAAGTATATTTCAGATATAACTTTAAAAAAGGCATCAAACTCACTGCACAGGGACAAGTTACACTAAAAAGGGATCAATTTTCTCTCTAAGCCAGCCTTTAATTTTTCCTCTCCCTTCCCAGCTTCCTCCATGAGACCCATGCTGGAAGTCTCCCTCCTTACATCCATTTGCATGTTCTGGATTTTAATTCTTTTTGGGTCTCTAAAATATTTGTATGTTTAGATTTTGTTTTCTCCTCCTTTACAGCAGTTGTTTAAAGGATGTCTCTGGCAACTCAGATAACTGGAAAACAACACAGTGGCAATGTTGCTGCTGCTGTGTGTTTAACAGCACACCCTTTGGCGAGAGAAACTAATCCTTCCCAAAATACAACACTGAGAAAGGAGCTGTGAAGAGCCCTGTGTTTGTTTTGAGTCACGCTTTCCCCAGGACCCATCAAACCACCCCTGGCTCTGCACCAGCCAATCCAAGAGTAACTCTTTGGAGAAGGTATCTATCAAACCTGCAGGCAACTGAGGAAAAGAAATGTTACCTTGCTGCCACCACTATGGTTTTTTGTGCGGAGTAGATGGTGAAGCAGTGTGGGACAGCCCATTCGTTCTCACTCTCCTCCACCTGCAGAAAAAGGAAAGGTTTTTCTCATCACTACTTGGTGACTGATAACACACTAAAAGCTTCCTCCTTGGCTGGCTAGGAATTTGAGTCAAATATGATTGCAATAAGTGCAAAACAGCTACTCTTTTACGAATACCACCTACTTCAAGTCTATTTTGGCTCTATATGAAAATCTATATTGTGCATTTCTACTGCCGCATCGCTAGCAGCACAGCAAGGCAAGAAAAGGAGGGTTCTGAGCAGGGTTCAGCTTATTACTTACCGGTGGGTCAAGCACTATCAGCTGCAAATCAAACACAGAAAGAACAGTCCCATTAGAACAGGGGGTGGGCAGGCAGGAGGACTGGTTATATGCCAAGGTGTGTGTGGCACAGGGACAAATCCCTGTTTGCAGATCAGCCTCTCTCAGCAGCGTGAAAATGAATGGTCAAAAGGGTGTGCTCCCACTGTTTTGCTGAAGCAACGGAAGGAATAAGGTTATCGCCTGCAGAGGAGTCTTTGTTTGACACACCAGCTGGAGCACGCGAAGGTCCAGTCCGTGGCCAGCAGTGCCACAGGCTGCTGTCACTGGCCTGGGTGCAGCCTGCGGCTTTGGTCCTTGCGCCCTGAAGGAATTGTCTCAATCTGCTCTAAGGTAAAGCCATTTTCCTTAACACTGTGATGCAACTCGAAATCACTTACCAACATGCCATGCAGAGGAAGATGTCCATGAATTTTGAATTGGTTTGTCCCTGTAACCCCTTTGCTTGTGTACAGTAACATATCTGAGAACTGCAAAAGGGAGGAAGCATACCATCAATATTCTGAAGACAGCAGGTAGGGCCGAAGTATTTTTTGACATCTCTTTAAAAATCTGTTGTTTAATGGCCACTGCAGACACACGAAAAACCACCATTTCAATTTGGCCTACTTTCCTTAAAACAACTCTTTTGTTTACTTCCAAAAGAGGCAATTAATTTTAAAATTATGTTAAAACTACATGCCATTAAGGAAACAAGTTGAACAGGCAGTATTGTCACAGTCACGCTCTCTCTCAAAATCCCTCAGAGTGAGTTTTCAGTTAGGATTGCTGATTTTCATCAGAAGCACGTGAAAGCACACTTTCATGACAGCTTTGTCTTGAAGACTTTGGGTTCATGAAAACCAGAAACAACACCCACCAGAAAGAACATCCGCTGCTGTAAACCCTTCTTAGTGAGCTTGTACAAGCAACCTTCCCGGATAAATTCCTGTAGCAGAAAATAAAAAGTTAGGCAAAGCCAAACACAGATAATTTCAATGTGTCTTTTTTTTTTTTTTTTTTTCATTTCAGAGTATACAGATGTTGATTGGTGCCCAGCAATAATTGCTAATAGATTTGTTAAATGTCACATGACGCCCTTCCTTCTGTTTGTAAAACAAATCAGCTCCTTGCCGCAGCCAGCATTTAAATCAATGGAGCAAGAGAAGGAAAAGGAGCGGAGTTCCTTCTGGACACCAGCAGTTCACCTATCACACTTACATCCCACTGCAGTGATTGCCATAGCATCCCAAAAGCATATGCAATGCTCCTATACTTATGTTCAGTATATCTATCAAAAACAATGAAAAAAAACCAAACAAGCAGGAACTAACCAAACTGATAGAAAACCAGAGTCACTGATACCAGTTTCGACTAGTGACATGGCTCTCACCATCGCTGCATTCTCCTTGCAGTCTCAGTTCACAGAGAAAGCATCAGACAGACATAAGCAAAGCTGGTGGTGGGTTTCCTATCGAGTACATGACATACTGCTTCTCACTCAAACACTGAGCATACCCTGTATCTGCTGTACTGAAAGCACCAAACTAGCCAAAGTCTAAGAAGAAGCATTTTTTATCTATTCCCTCGGACATCACCAAGAACTCCACGGGACCTCCCATGAAGACAATTATACAAAGCCTTTACAGTTGTTCCATAAAACAGAGAGGAGTGATGGCAAATACATGGTCGAAAGGCACTTCCTTGGCAATAAAAACAATAAAGGCTCTAAAAACTAAGCAGAGGTACTTACCCTACCGGGCGCCGTGAGATTATCTATACCAATCAAGTCATGCTGCAGCTCTGTCAGCTTCTGGAAATTCTCCAGACGGATGAGGCTGTGCTGCAGCTGAGACGTCATTTCTGTGACTTCCTTCAGCGCATCTGTAAGGAAAACAGGACGGAGGGGATCAGAACAAAGCAGGCAAACCCAGGCCACCAATTTTATCCCTGGAAAATTGAATCTGAAATGTATAGCCAGACTTAGAATAGAACTGAATAGTTCTGTTGGAAGGGGCCTACAAGTAGTCCATCTGCCAACTTCTTAAAGCATATTTTATGGTTTAAACACAATAGAGACAAGCAAGCAACTTCACAGTGCTTCCCATGCTTCTGGAAATTATTCCATATATCAGAGCTTGTGCATATAAAAAGTATTTGCCACATAGCCAAAAGTAAATTAAAAAGTTAAAGCCAACTATTTCTGCCAATGATTACCTCATAAATTAATGGAATTTACTATGTAAGCTTTTGACATTACAAAGCAATTTTTTTTTGTCACATATTTTACTTATAACTGATGAAAAGTTCCTTAAAAAACTACTTTTTTCGCCACTAAAAAAGGGGACAAGAAAAGGACTGATTTTCCAGCTTTACATTAAGATCTATCAAGATTACCATGAGAAAAACACCTTCTGGAATGCCAAAAAGAGCGTTGATTCTCCGCAAAGAGAACAGTCTACATTAAAGTTATCTTTTGCATTTTCCAAACTAGTAATTAAGGCAATTTTCAATCTACTGCAGAAAGCTTCGGAGTCCTGCGCCAAAGCACAGTAGGACAGCAATGAAATGTGGTACCAAAATCCTCAAAGAATTTAAACTTTAATTTAAAGAATTTTTAATTTAAAACAAAGAATTTAAAGTTTAAGTTAATTTTAAAATGTAGGATAATTTTTTTTTTTTTTTAAATTTTTAAATTAAGCTGCCACCTGCCAGTTTTCTGTTGTTTTACTTGGTATACTCTGGGCTTTTTTTTTTTTTTTCAGTATACTTAAATTGTAGTGTTCACTAAGCGGCCGTGTTTTCAGCAATCTAAATGAAAGTTCCTGCGTATTTCACAAAGCTGTATGCGAGAGTCAGAAAGGTCCTGAGTGGAGAAAGTGTTTACATTGCATTTGTAGATGTAATGTAAACACTTTTCCCAGGGGATGGGCAAAAATTTTTTTATGCACATGGGAATGTGTTTCTGCCCCGCATGTAAACAGCTGAGTGCTCACTCACTCCGGCAATCTGCAAAGTCCTGGTGCTCTGCCGTGTAGTGCTTGCAAAGTCTCCCCAGGATCAGCTTGTAGTGCATCAGTCTCTGGATGGGTTTGAGCAGAAACGTGTTGAGGGGCAGGTAGCAAACCTTCTGCAGCTCAAATTCCTTATAAACCATTTCCAGCTTCTTTAGACGTTTAGTCGCTTTCTCCAGTTCTGTCAGAACCTCATCATGTCTCTGCAGATAACTGGTGAACTCCTAGTGAATCGTATAAAAGATTATTCAGATCAAAGGAAATCAGTCTTTAATACGTTTCACAGTGAATAAGAAAAAACACCCACTCCCTGTTCTACTTTTGTTTCTGGCCATGATTATACAATCCAAGATGGCATATATTGTCATAAGCATTGACAAAACCAGCATTAACAACATTATATGTTTCAACAGCTTTATTTAAAAAAAATAAAAAGCATTAAAAATAAAAATATTTGCTTGGTTGTCCTCTGTTGACTAATTACTGAAGCCATGCATCCGTGTGCCTCTGATGAGAACACCTGGTAGCACCCCCGTTAATACTTTGCCATTCTAAGACAATTCTTGTTGATTTCTGACTTTTTTAGAACAGGTAGAAGTGAGCTGAGAGGGTTGTCTCATCTAGGGTTAGCTATTAAAGATACTCTAGTATCCACTCTGCAGTTAAAAACTATTTGTATTTTGGAATTAAACAACCTTATGAAACAGTCTTCATAGGGAAGAGTCCGAGTTGTGCAAATATAGGAGAGACAGTGAAGCAAATTAACTATTTTTTCTTCAACTTTCTGCTGGACAACCAATGAACAAATAACCTTTCCTCAAGGTAAACGTAGGTGGTTAAATAAGCAACAGTGGCATAAAGTCTTGCTGTAAATATTTTATTATTATTTTTTAAATTTGTTTATTAACAATAATAGTTTGCAAGTCACTTCAAGTTTGGTGGAAATACTAAACCTTGAACTCTCCTCCTTGACAAAAGGAAAAAATGACTCAACATTCCTGAATCTCCATTATTTCAATCCTTTATCTACCTTTAGAGTACGCATATTCCTGAGCATGACATCTCCAATGCGCTGATAATCTCCTTTCATGTGAGCATTAGTTTTTCCTTCCCTGAAACACATATCAGGAGATGAAATAAGAAGGTGAAGTACATGGGAGATCAAGAAATTTCAGTTTCCTTCCTCCACTTTCCCTTGTACTTCAAGCCAAAATTTTTAAGAAACGCTTCCCGGGTATCTGTGAATACTGCTATGTCTGTGAAAGGACTGCTTTAGTAAAATTAAGCAGTGCTAACATTAATGCTGCCTCTATTTTTAGCCACTTGACATTCCCATTTCACTGTTCAAATTGAAAATTTAGTACAATAAATATGGAAGCTGCATAAAATATCAAACATAAAGCCATGCTTACAAAACTGAGAAAGGATTAGAAATGAATTTGTGAATTCCCCACTTGTTGCCCTGCTTGTTGCCCCTGCCCCACACTATTAACACGTACCAGAGCGACAGCCTTTGCTCAATCTCTTTCAGAAAGCCTCGATGAAACTCATAAATTGGGTCTATGTTAGAGAAGAGTAATGTCATCAGGCCCTCTGGCATAGCGTTCTCCTTGATGACTGCACTGCGAAACCACTGCCAGAAAAATCATAAATTATGATAAATTCATCTATTTAAGAAATTAATCACTAACATAAAAAATTCTTCTCCTGCAGCAATGGGGAAGGAGAAAGCGTGTGCACGGGGAAACAGCAGGAAGGAAGGAGAAATACTTAGGAAAGATGTAATCTGGGAAAGATAAGAAGATGTAATTCCTTTTCTTGCCAAACATTACAAATATGAGGCTTATTATTGGTTTTGGGCACAAGCACATTTCTTAATGCAATGATGAGATGGTTGGTAACGGCTCTAAATTACAGTCAATTACCGAGTAGCTGCCACAGCTGATGTTACACCACGGCTGGGACTTCAACGCAGATACAACTGCTCTTTCATAAAACTTGGAGCCCTGTGCAAGTTATTCACAGCTGGAGGCATCTTGTTGCGTGTCACATACCGCACTTTTTGTCACTTTTGGTTCCCTGCTTTCTGGCAGGGACATGAACATTACAAAAATCCTCTGAGCTGCCAGATGTTCCCCCATCTTTTAGGAGAAGTGAGCCTGTAGGAGGAATTTGAGTGAGATGGTACTCACCGAACTCACAGAGAACATCTCAGCTGAAGACATACAGCGTTAAGGGACTCAAACTTCTCTTTAATGAAATTAAAACAATAGCTTATAGAAACACAACAGTCAGCGTTCAAACCTGGAGTACATGAACAAAAAGCTCTTAAAGAAAGAGAGTTGAAAACTCAAGCTGTCCTCCAAACAAGGACTCACTTGTCTGCTCCGGGTGAAAGAAAGGAAGGGAAAGGAAAAGCAGCAACAAAAAAAGACAAAACTCCTCAAACCCCTTAACAGCCTTGGCTAATTTTCATCTGCTCTCATGATCTGAAGGTACAAAGAGTAAAGCTTCCCACGGAATACTGCAGACATGATGACTAGATTATAAGCAGAGCTGACAGCAAGGACCATCATGGAAGCTGAATGGAAAACATTTTGAGGCTGTCCCTGTTCACAGTTTTCAAAGAGAAAGTTTGCCTAAGACATCAAAATGACATGCGATGTAGCTATTGGAGCTAATGATAGAAGTCCAGAGAAGATACCTGCTCTTCCATGAGGGCCTACAGAACAAGGAAGGTAACAGCTACATGGCTCATGGGTTATGCTGTATCATAGGACTTTCTTATTCTGTTACCTGGAAGAAATTCCAAGTTTTTCCATGCTAACAATTACAAATCTGTTAAGAAAAGGAAAACATTAAAGAAAGTTAAAACCCCTTACCACTGTAATAACTTCCAGATCCTTTAAATACGTCCGTTCTGTAGCAAGAATCTCCTTTGCTATGAAATATGCCTTGTCAGTTGGATAGCGCTGAAAGAATACACAGTAATCAACAAGTATTAAAATATATGTTCTATTTATTAATAAGCACAAGTTAACCCTTCCATGCATTTCCCCTTGCTGTGTGCAAATGGAGCAGCTGATTCCTAACAGGGCACCTCTGTGTTCAGTACCATATTCTCAAATACTGACTTTACTATAAAACACTATTTATGTTTCAAGAGCATTAAAAAAACTTCCCTTTCAAAATCAAGGGGGCACTTTACAAAAATATGGAGACAGTTATTCCAAGTTTCCTAGGTTTTAAATACTCCTCTAATCAACCCAAGTACAGCAGATTTGCATTGCAGTCCTTTTCCAAAACTATTCTATTTCCACTTACAGCTTTTACTAAAATCCTTTGAAGATCTTATTAATTAGTTAAGAACACAGAAAAATCAAACTACATAAGTTGTTGGCTGCATGGTTGCTCCAGGGCTGCTTTTTAAAGAAAAGAGAAAACAGAATGGACGTGGAAGCACAAAGGAATGAAATGGTGAAGAGAGATGTTCTGCAGCTGCAATGCACAAAAAATAGCGTTAGCCTGAAAACATACATTATTAAAAATCACGTAAGTATTATTACAGAACTGATCACATTTCAAGCTAAGATGCTGCTTTGTCTCCTTAGCTTACTATGTCGTGCCACAGTTCTGTGCCAAATCCTTATCTGGTGAAAATAAATGACAACAAACCCATGTGAGTTACATCAAACCATCTCTGCCCCTCCCAAGGGTAATATAGCTTTGAAAATTTTTTCTCTCTTTTCCTTCTACATACCAAGTTAATAAAAAAATCTCTTTTGAGAGACGCTCTGAGATGCCATCAGCACAGCTACTCAGAGCTTCTAAATCCTCCATCTCAGTGTTGCTCAGAGAAGAGGCATTTTCCTGGCTGCTCAGTAATACATCTGTTGAGCCCACACTGGCCACACAGAATCCCTGAAGGTGTGTATGCCCAAATAATTAATTTTGAGAAACTGTCCAGCCTCTTTTCATGTTATTTTATGCTAGTTACTGTAGTCCCGCTCATCAGGCCCCTCCCTAGGGGAACCAGAGGACATACTTCAACATACTTCTATTCCCACCACAGCCATCCTCTTAGCTTTAATGTACCTTCTCAGGTACATGGTGTCAGGGAAAGTCCTACCTAATCTTGGCTGCAGGTATTTTTTATTTTTTCTTAGTCTACTTACCTGACCGTAGCCTCATAAACTCTCAAAATACTGTGAACCTCAGAGGGCATCCTTCTCAAACAGCCTCTTCCCAAAGGATCATGTTTCTGACCTTCCTGGAGACTGAGATGACAGCTCTTACCTCACCAGCTTCCCCTGGCAGCACTGACCTGTCCTGAAACACCCTGTTTATCAACGGATGGAACAACACACTCGAGCCGGACCGTACCCTCAGCGTCTCCTACATGATATGAGAATTTCTGCTAACAGGTATGGTTTTTGTGTAACACAGCTTTGTGTACGCCTCCTCCTGGGCCCTGCACAGGATGCTATAGTGCGCAATGCCTTTAAGGAACTAAGTTGTATGGAAAAATAGTTTCCCAAGGGAAAGCAGAACTAGGCCATGGAACCAACCACAGGCTGTGACAACCCGAGATCACAGGGGACCCTGTTTCTGTAGCCACAGCAGAGATGACCCTGCTGTGGGCTCTGCAGAGCATCGCTGTGCACATGCACACCTGCTGGCTTCATCCCTCTCCTCTGCATCGCCTCTCTGCTCTGGGACTCCCTGCCAGCCTCCCGACTCACCTGGACCTGCCAGCACCTCATAACCATTTAAAAAGTTGCTTAAAGAGTTACCCTCAAGTGATGCATACCATCTAGTATACTCTTAAGAACTCTGGAAAGGACCCTGTCTGTCCCCAGTTCACACCCTGTGCTTTGATCCTCACTCGAGTGCTTTTTCCCCTCTCTCAAAGATATTCTTGTGGATTGTTTCTTCCTTAAAAACTTACAGAACATGAAGGTGCACAGAAACACTGTGCCCACAACCTTGCTCTTTTCCTAGCTTGCATGGAATACCTTTTTCATCAGCTTTGAGCACATCTGCAGGTTCCCACTTTATTCTCCAGCTGACTGCATGCTAGCCTGAGGCACAGATGATCCACTTCCCAGGCATCTTCTCTTCCTTTCTCCCTTCTCACTGCATCACCACTCTCTGAAGTTCTTGCTGCTTTCCAAATCACTCCCTGCTAATATGTAGTGCCCTTAATTTTCTTTTTTTGTGTTCTTACACCAGTCCTAACTGAATCCCCTTGTGCTGAGTCCTGGCAGCAGAACTTAAAAAGGACGAAGATAAAGGACAATGAGACTAAGAAAGACTCTCCTGTCTACCCTGCACCTAGATCACAATGTTACAAAACTATCAAGTCTATAAGTAAACAAATAAATAATAATTCCATGTACACAGAAATGCTTAACTTCTCACTTCAAATGCCAGACTTGAGCAGTGTTAAAAATTACTCTGGGTGGGGAAACTCATCAAAAAACCCAAACCAAAGAAGCACAGCCTTTATGCTGCTTTAAAGTGGGTTGCTACAATCACCCTCCATTAGAAAAGGAACTGGGAGAAATCTGCCAGTAAGATGAAAGAAAACCACAGTGACTTAAAACGAAGAAAGTAACAAGAAAACTCAGCTTTCTCAAGGTTTCAGTACAGCAATATCAGTGTCACAGCAGCATGGAGTGGAAAACACACACTGCAAGAGTTGAAGAGTTTGCTGAAAAGTTTACATGCAAATGCCCTGACGGAGCAGGCGGAATTACAGTGGCATCAGTACCCTTCAAATCAGAGTTCTATTAACAGTGATATTGTATTGTTACATTTTTCTTGTACAATAGAGCTGCAAAACTGCTGTGAAATTTTACTTGGTTAAATTTAACCAATTTAACATTGGTTTCTGCCTGGATTTGTTTCACTTAAACTACCGTTTTCAAATGGACATCAAAGCCCTGGAAGTCTCAGAAGCTGACCAAACTTAAGACAATTACAATAAAAAAGTTCCCTTCCAGGATTCCCACTTTTATAAATTAGTTTCAGCCTGAAAGATAACTCAAGCTGCTGAAGTATCAGACTTGATATGAGGCAGAAGGGACCGGGCTTCAGCATTCAGGACAGATAATGCACTCACTGCTCACTATTTCCAGGCTATGCTATGCCTACTGTAAGGACAGATGAGAGGAAAAATTAAAAAAAAAAATAAAATCTATTAAAACCTATCAGTAGAGTGACCTGTCAACTCTATAAACTCATAATGCCAGCCCACAATGTAACAGACTTCAAGCTCAGCCTTCTCTATTACAGAAGAACTTGCTTGTATCTGGACAAACGTACTATGTCCATACACCCAAATCACTGAAGCTTTTCCAAACCTTCACAGTATCAGCTGGCCTTGCCCATGCCCTGCCCTACGTCTGCTCAACCAACATGGCACAAAAGGCCCCATTTTATGGCCCTTGGCACTTTTACCTCCAAAAGTCTGAATGAGATAGCAAGGCTGAAAGTTGGGGGAAGGTGGGTGGAAACAACCCACAGAGATCTATCCCAGCTCTCAGTTATTGGTTAAACCTTCCTCTCTCCTGCAAGCACATATTCATACCACATCTGCACTACGGGTGGTTCTTAACAGCATCGCACAATCTGGCTCAGTTACTTGTCTCCAGGAGAAGAGTGCCTGGATGATTGTCCTGCTGAGAGGTGCCTGTGTCCCTCATGTCACAGCACTTAGCTCCACTGAGCTGCACGGCACATCTCAGAAAGATCCCTTAGCATCCAGGAGCAATCACAGGAGAAGTGTGCTTTGGAAGCACTAAATCCAGAGCAGCACCTTTGCTCACAGTGAGATTTCTGTATGTTCCCTGAGCAGCTGAGAGACAGGACATGCAGAGCAGAGATCTCTGGATCATCAACTGAGAAGAAAGAAGAGTGAGCATGCTTGCTCCTGCTGGCACTGAGAAGTACCCAAAGACACGGCGAAGCAAACAGCATAGGCCCATGACCTTCTTGCCTGAGCATCCTGACAGAGGTAAGACAACGAGAACATTGGGTGGAGCAAGCAGAAGACCAGGAGTAAAGAGCACACAAGATGGTTTCTTCTTTGAGGCTGCACAGAAAACTAGATTACAGTGTGGCCACTGACTCCATAAGAAATGGAGTCTGAATGATGGAGCCTTCCTGCACTGCAATGGAGGTCCTGGATCCTTCTCAAGTACCGAAGAGTTAGCAAACCTGGCTGCTCACTTGCTCTCTCTGCAAGCAGGCAAGGCGAAGCAGCTTGGAGAAAAATGGTCACAGAAGTCTGCTATTGGGTGGACTTCTCTATCTTACCAGGAGAAAAGCAGTGTACTGTGGAGTTTTTCAGATACTATATAACATGACCTAAAAAGGCAGAGTCCGGTAATTTATTATCTACATCTGAAAAGTAGCCAAAGAAAGCATGCGTCAATATATTATGCACACGCTCATTTATTTCTCCTGAGTGCACCTGAATGCTTGGAGTCATTGCTTAAGAGGAGCTGGATGGACTAGATTTCAAGAGGTCCCTTCCAACCTCAATGATACTGTGGCTGCACATTTTTTATATTCCTAGCAACCATGGGGAAAGCCTGGCAACAGAAGGCTGAATCACACACTGACATCTGGCCATCTCTCTCATTTTGAAAAACTGTGGAGGCACGTGAAGCCACTGCTTACCAAAGCACACAATCTGATGTCAGTATGAAGCAGTATGTCAGCTTTGCCACATAGACCAGAAGAGGCTTCCTGCACAGAGTACATAAGACTCTGGAGAAACTCCTGGGAGATCTTGGTCAGAATCTGTGGACTACCACCACTTACTTCACCTTTCAGAAGGGCTCTGCAGCATTCCAGTGTGCAAGAGGACATAGATATAGATGATGCTCTGGGGCAGAGAGGCCTTGCTCAGTGGCACTGAAGCACAGAGCAAGGAGCTGAAGTTCATGTCTCAAGGACTAAAGGTGGAATCGCCTCCAGAACAAAAAGATTTGATAATTAGGATTACCTGAGAAAGCAAGGGTGAATCCTGAGCTCTTCATGGGGGTGAGGAAACTCCCACGTCATAAAACATGCACCTTCCTCAACTTTGCAGCTTTCTGTGGTGATGTTGGGGAGTTCCCAGCTAAGGCAACCAATGCTTACTGGTGGAAAGGAAAGAAAGGAAAGCAGCCTCTAGACATAAGCGCATCTTGAAGACGTAGAGTTGTTCCTGCTTTGAGACTTGTTGCTGCCACAAGTCAGAGGCATTTTTTGCATCCCTCTTTATAGAAAACAAGCCCCAAGCTTCCGCAAGGCCACTGCACTGTCCATCTCTCACCAGACAGAAGAGTCGGCCATGGAGAAGGCAGGGCCAGTGATCCAGCCAGCCCTGCTGGACAAGTCCGTGACTGACTGGGTGTAAGAGGATGCACTGGGTGTCAGTGATGCCTGCTGCTGAGAAAGCTAAAGTTGAGGTCAGGTCCTCTACAGTGTGAGAGGAGACACCTCAGGACCACTCTACAGGTCCTGTTATGATTAGAAACAATAGCTTAGAGAACAAACATAGTGTGAGATGGACCAACGAGACTGTGGTGAGACTGCGTGGGAAGTAAGGAGCCTAAGAAGAATGCACCTTATATATTAACAAATGTTAGCTCTGTGCCATTTTCTACACTAGTAAATGAAATTATTTTAGAACACATTTTTATTCGTGACACTTTGCACAGATAGCACAGTCCAGCGAGCTGACTGGGATTAAACATGACAGCATTCAGCAATGACAAGGTCAGGTTCAACATCACAATGTGACACCATTTTTCATTACTGAATGAGCCAAAGACAACTGATTTTCAGAATCAACAGCCACCTCCCCCACCAGCCTTTCAGTGTACTGCACTGGCAAGAATCTCCTTGAACAGTTCACCTGCTTTGGAGTGTCCTTTATATAGTCTCAGCACAAAGACAAGGCTTTTTAACATTCTAATGTAATAGTTACAGCACAAAAAGCACCAAGTGCACTGCTACGGTTTTATATCAAATACCTGTCAACTGTTTCTCCCAAACAGCTCATCTCAGGAACCCACATCCCTTAAGAGTATCTCAGTTTAGAAGGGACCCATAAGGATCACTGAGCCCAACTCCCTGCTCCTTGCAGGACTGCCTAACACTGAACCATATGACTAAGAGCGTTGTCCAGTCGCCTCTTGAGGCTTGGTGTCATGATCCACTTCCCTGGGGAGCCTGTTCCAGGGGCTGACCACCCTCTCAATGAAGGGCTTTTTCCTAATGTCTACTCCGAACTTGTTTCCATTCTGGGGTATAAAAGGCAGATTTTGAGCCCAGCTCCCTGCCGTGCTGGGGCCCTTGGCAGCAGTTCCTGCTAAAACAGCAGGAGGTGGTCCCAGCAGCAGACACCAAGACGACCCCCATACCAAAAGGGTAGCAAGGACAAGATTGTGGGGGTCTTTCATGTGTGTATGGTTGGACTCGGTGATCCCAGAGGTCCTTTCCAACCATGAAGATTCTGTGATTCTGACGCCTACCACAGCAGTGAGATACACAGATCTGACCAAACCTTCAGCATTACAGTTTTTAACACTAACCACCGAACACACCTGTCTTACCACAAAATATGATGCAATCAATATTCAGTGACCAGCAAGCATAGCTTCTCACCCAAAGCCATTACTTTTCTCATTAGGTAAACTCCCAGTTGCATCATTATCTTTCTTACCTTGCGTTTCATTTCATCATCCTCTTCTACCCTGGCACCACCAGCATCACTGAGGACAGGACTCAGAAGAGGAGATGAACCCTGGCCAGCTGCGTTCAAGTTCACCTGAAATGGCGGGTTCAAGCCCAGAGGACTCTTCAGCAGGAAGGAAGAGAGCTGAGGATGGTCCACTGGAAGGCCTGGGTGGGAAGAGAATGAGAAGATGGAGTGGAAAAGGAGAGAAAATGGTTTCAAAGACAGTGCATCTAAGACAATTACCTACTGTTACCGTAAACCATAACTGCAACCTCAAATTATTTAAAAAAAAGGCGAAAGAAAAAAAAGGCATATACACCCAAAGACTTAAGTGCATATCTCAAAATAACCAGGGTTCCCTGCAACCCAACTGTTACATGGCAGTGCAGTAAGGACAGACACCTTTACAACTGCATTTAAGGGAAAGGATATTGGTTAGTGTCTAGGAAGAAGTGCTCGGTCCCACTGGATTTTGTTGAGAAGCAGCAGCGTTCACAACACAGGATCATGCTGCAGTAAAAAGAGTACAGCTTTTAATTTTTCCTTTTAAAAGTAAGAATTAGTTTTCACCCCAGGGAAAAGCTCAGACAAATCATTTCAGTACTCTCCACTCCAGAAGATAAAGCTCATTAAAAATACACTCACAAATCAAGGAATCCAAAATTGTACTGATGGGAGAGGAAAACACATTGCTACACAAAAAGGGAGCATGCAAGAGATTTCGTTCCTGGCTCTTCAAAGTACACAAATAACCTACTGATCTCAAAGGAAAACTATTTTGCAGCACTGAGCATGAATTGGATAGTCTCGCACACAGCAAAATCTAGCTGAAGGAGGAGTAGCGTGCACTGCTTTGCTTTAGGTTATTAACTGTCAATCTTATTTTTATATTATTATTTAATTTGTGGACCCTTTAGAGATTCCTGACAGATAAGACACCATTACAGTGAATTTAAGCCTATGAACAGTAGCTGCTCTCCTCTCTTCTGCAGACTCCTTAGCAACAGCAGGCAGACACCCCTTGGGTCTTCACAGTGAAAGCAACTGCTCAAGCTGTGCTTTTTGGGACCAAAGGCAACGGATGCTCCAACTACTCATGCTATGCCCACAAAATTACTAACTAACCTCATCAATTGTTTTTTCTGCTCTTCCCTATGATAAATAGATAAGCTTTGTCAGATCAGCCAACTGACGAGTACCAGGCACTTCAATATCTACCGCTTCCAGCACACCACTCCAGCCCCCAGCCACACATGCAAACCCTCCCAGCACGATTTGGGGTGTGTTACAGACAGAGAGCAAGGGCTAAATCACCTCAATGAAGTCAAAGGGAAAAATCAACAGCGAAGCCAAAAATGCCAACTCATCAGTTCCCACACCACTTAAAAATCATCCCAAAAGGCTTTAAAAAAAAAAATTAAAAAATCAGCCCCTGTGGATATGTCTCAACAACACACACAGGGCACGCGTGCTGGAGAAGGAGTCAGGAGCTTTTGGAATCAGCCCTCGCAGGAGTGACCATTGCTCTCCGGCTCAGGAAGCAAAACGCCTGCGTGACAATGGGGAGGGAGCCCGAGCTCCTGGTGTTTTCACATTGACAAATGCAGGAAGCTAAACAGTGCTGCACTCCGTCACCTGGAAGAGATTCAGATCATCCAGGCTGCAGAGTTAACCATTAATACACTAGTCGAGCACAGTCATTCCGGAGAGGATTTTTGTTTCTGCCTGAGCATTTTTCATTCTCACTGCTTTTCATATCAGCACAGGAAAGGAACAAGGTCTGGCATTTGTTTCACCGATACGTGAATGGGAGGTTATTGGAAGTTTGCTTTTTCACGTCCAGGATGGTGAAACAACAGCTCAAAAACAAATAAGCCGCAAGTTTACAGGGGCAAGGAATTTCTATAAATTCTTGGAATTTAACATAATGTAGCAACACGTTCCAGAATGTGTAACTTGAATTGCTTCCGGATGGAACAAATGTTTGGATTCAAGGGGAGCAAAAGGGATGTAACTTGCTCCAAACTCCACTGCTTGCCTATGTCAGTCGAGTTGTTCCAGTTTTTATCCCCCCCAACAGGAGGAGCTGGCCATTCAATTTATTTCAAACACTTGCTCATTTGTACCCAGCAGCAAAAATGCCCTTGCCCAAAGGCAGAGAAATTTAGGAAAAGGAGAGGCACATTCAGCTTCCCAAGCAGCCCCGATGCAGAGACGCAGGGCGTCCCCTCTCCCCGAGCCCGGGACAGGGGAGCCTGCAGCTGCAAATGCCCTGCACTGCCCGGGGCAGGAGAGCCCTTCCCTGGCACATCCATATGGGACACCCGCTGCTCCTGTCCCTGGGGTGAAAGCAGTACAAGCTGAGGAAGGAGCTGTTACAGCTGCACCTTGTAATGGGCTGTCATTAGTGTGACTTCCAAAACAGGCCTTTTCTAGGAAGGACCATAAAATGTCATGCAGCAGCTTGGGTTAGCTTTGTTGCTAACATTTGTTTAAATGTTTGCTATAAACTCAGTATGAAGGCGTATCTTGGCAGATGATGCTGTAAGTGTGTAATGAAATTTTCATTCTCGTAATCCAACAGTATTTCTTCACTAGAGCAGCAAGGTGGGAGCTCGCAGCCAAACAGCTAAGATGTACCGCGATTCTCCAGTCTCCAGAAGGAAGGACAGAAAAGGAAGAATCCATGCCACAGCTGGAGCGAGACTTGCTGCTTTCCACAGCTGTTCAACATAGAAAACTCCTAACATTCACCAATGTTTCCACTAACGCGTGAATGATTTTTTCAACATCAAATCCTGGTGCACTGAGGTCTCCCCTGCCCCGCAGGCAGCAGCACCCTCCAGGGACATTAAAAGGGATGTTTCCATGTTTCAGCATTCTGCACGAAGTGGAAATTTTTCCTCTACATGTAAGTCATAAGACAAACATCCCAAAGTGGGAGGGGCCACTGTAAGCAGGAGGCAGGGTGTCCACGCAATGACACTGGTGTGCAGCGCTGTAAGCCAGGCCCTCGCAGACCCAGCTGTGCTCCGTACACATTTCTGTTTCCACATCACACACAAACACACTTAACTCAAGGCAACAGCAAAAAATACGACAATTTGGTGTAACACTCCATATACTCAAAGATCTTCAAGAACACTAATACTTCTTAGTTAATTGCACTACGTAGTTATATCCATGTATCCTTAAGCAAACAAAACCACAGTTTCATAAAAAGACCGGCATGTATATAATTAAAAAAAAAAAAAAAAATCAAGTCACAGTAAAAGATTGCAAAAGCACTGTAGTTTGCATGAACACAGCTATGGGCTTCAGTGAAGATGTCAGCCTTATCTTTCACAGCTACTGCATGATATTGTCAAATCAGTATATTATTGTTTATGCTGCCTCTTCTTTTGTCCAGGTATAAAAATGTGAAAGCCCCTCTCTAATGTATAAAACTGTGACTTAATAAAGACGTTTGTCCACTGTACTTTTTACTGAGAGGATCTTCAGTGTATACAGGTGTGAAGGTTCATACTCAAATTTGAAAAAGAAATATGTTTATAATATTATACAAGACCAGTCACGAGAAGTTCATTACAGCATTACAGAACAGTCTTAGCTCAGCTGCTGTATGCATGGCCTTACCTTGTATTTTCTTCAAAAGTACTCAAATCCCACCCCCCTCACTGCCGTTATTACAGTTAACATACAGTTGGTTTGGGGGGGATTTTATTTTTTTTTTGCTCAATGCATCTATTTAGTTTCCTATATCCAAAATCTATTCCTTTTTACCTGGCTGGCTAATGGAAATACAGCAGAGATCTTCTCTAACTCATAAGGCGTTTCACAGGGAATACTCTTCTTTACCACTTGCAGATTTCAGAGATGTGGGTAGTGAAGGAAAATTTTGGAAAACTATTACCTGATGTCAATCAGCAATCTAGAGAAAGCAAGCCAAGAGCTTCCAGGAAGGATGCGAGAAGAAAGAAGGATGCCAGCCAGCAGCCAGGTTTTAAGCCTCACTGGTCATTTACTACATCAGCATAAACCAGTTTTGGTTCCACATTAGGAACGGCAGCAGGCGACGTGACAGAGGGATGAAACCACCTTCCCCACCAAGCTTTGAGAGTAAAAAGAAACTGATACATGAAAAATTACAAGTATTTTCTCCAAAAAGAAAAAAAAAAAATTGAGTAAGAGGAGAACAATCTGCTAGATTGTTTTCTTAAATTTTATCATTTGAACTATCAGGAGCCTCTAAATTTCTGCTGTCTGACATCAGTTGCACAGTGCCTTTACTGTGATACTAGAAGATCACTACTAGAAGATGTCCAGATACATATACTAGGACTTTTTTATTTTTTGTGGTTTTACATCAAGCTAAATTGAAGCATGCTTTTACAGTAGTTTAGGGAGAGTATATTTCATGTTTTGAACTCTCACAAAAGGAAATGGGGGGGTGTAAAATAAAAGATTTAAAATTGTGTATCTGAGTTTTAATTGCAACTTTAATTTTAAAAGTGGCTCTGGAAAACTGGCATGCAGAAAAACACCTCGTTTTTCTGTGTGCCTTCAGAAGCACGTCAGCTGACAGATGGAAAAAGCTTTCGCCTTTCCCTTGTCAGTACTGTGTAACTGTAGAAAAGCAAAGCAAAATTCTGTTTCTTTTGGAAAAATTCTGGTCTGTGGGAAATGTTCAGCTCCAGCAGGTAAACAGAGGTGGTCCAGGTCTGAGCCAGAATCTGCACTTAAAAAAAAGCAACCAACCAAAAAAAAAAAAAAAAAAAAAAAAAAAAAAACTCAACAAANAAAAATCACTGCAGCCATGGTGACAGTAAATGAAAATAGGAGATTTCGATTTTTCAGATCTGAAATATCAAATCCAGGTTCTGTCATACCTTACATTACCAAAATCACTGGCTGGTGGCTGTTTCAGACAAAGCGAAGCACACAGCTCACAGCTTCGTGGGCTTTCCTTCCAGATTAATCCAATTTTAATCGGTAAAAGCTCTGACTAAGGGAGTAGGCCAGTTTATTACAATATGGATTTTGCTAATCATATTATAAATATAGACTAGCTTTTACTAAAAAAAATTAAGTAGAAGCAGACTTCATTTGGGTTTACACTGAGATAGCAAGCTTGATAATAAGATCAAGCTTTTGGCATCACTTCTCAGCTATTTTTCAGAGGATATTTCCATTCTTCAATCTAAATTCAATCATTACACATAAAGCCAGATTTGAGTGCAAAGCTCGACAAAAATAAAAGGCAAGTACCGGTTCAGTAAGCTTTACCCTTGAACACTTATAATGATTCAAAAAGAGACAACAAAAATAGCATCCCAATAACAAAGTGCGTTATCGGATGTACTAAAATTTATGTGAGGTTCAAATGTCAGCAATTTGACTCCTTATCAGAAGGGAGTGCCCCTTGCATTTCTCTGGTTGATTCCCTTTGAAGATGAAACATTATTATATTTTTTAATATTATTATTACTACTACACTACTGTTTCAAACAGACAAGATTCTTCTTATGCTACAGCCTTTAAGTGGCTGACCAGAAGACGACAGGAGCCCATTCAGACAGAGCCCTCTCCTGCCCAATGCCCGGCAGAACTCATCACATGCACAGACTAAATTCTTATTTCTAGACTGAAAGCGTTCTGCAAGCTAATGGACTACATCCTGAAATAACCCAAATCTTCCTTATTTCAAAATACCACAAATAATACATTTTTCCCCTGCAAGTCTTCCCTTTAAAATAAGAACGGATAGTTGGGAGATAGAGAATCCTGGAAAAAAAATTATCTAAGTGCCTAAAAAAAGTCATCCAAGAAACTTTAAATTCCCAGATTTCCTTCTGTCTCACACTCAAATAGGTGGAGACGACATTAAACATTAGAACATGTTTATGGTATGCTTAGGGAAACCGTATGTACCTGTGAAGTTACACCTACACATGGTACTGCAGGAGAGTCCTAACGTTGATCTCGGTTTTACAGTTATGTCCAGGGTCTGGAACGACCACCCTTCTTTCGTCACCTTCCCCACCTTGTCGAGGCTACGCTGCTTGCAGGCGAGAACGAACAACTGATTACAGACTGCAGACTGTGAACTTTTGTACTGCCACAGGGTGAAACAGAAACCTCTTCCTGCTGTATTGACAGCTTTGACCTGTCTGTGCTCAAACCATGACTTTGCCCAAACTCCTTTCCCGGCATGGCTGAAATGAACAGTCAGGGTTTCAACCTAAATCGCTTCTTTATGGCAGGTATGTATCTTCCTTAAGTCTATGTAAAATTGGTTTAACTTTGCAACAAAACCAAACAAAGCATAGTTAATCTAATTCAATCCCTGTAATAAAGTAATATTACATGCTATGTTCTAAAATCTCCTGATGTTCAAAAGGAAGTCGGAGTCAATTCCGCCCGATAGTTCCTGCTTGCAGAAAAGAAGTTTTTTTGGAGTAAGACTGCAAATTCAAGCTAGCCCAGAAACCTGCACAGCTTACTTTTGCAAGTACTACTGACTTTTTTTTTTTTTAAAGCAAATGTTTATGTGATTCAGGAAAAGAGGATTTACCCGGACATTGGTCACAGACTCCTGAAGGAGAACAATCAACCTAGAAAATATGCAATTGCCTCAATACTCTGTCTACAGTAAAGGACAGGCTTCCAACAAAAGCTAAAATACAGGAGAGAGTTCAAGTGACATTGCCAGTTTGAAAAAGAAAATGGTTCCACAAAAAACGTAATTCCTATAATGAAATCTGACCTTTTAGTCCCATTTGTATCCCAAGCAAAAGGTTTGCACAAAACAGCCATTTGAAAACCACACACCAGTATTTGTCCCAGCTGTACTTCCAACAAAGTGGTACAGGAGGAAAACTGCCTGGACAAATCTGGTAATAAAACTCTAAGATGCCTTGGCTAAGAGAACAAGTATTTATTCTATTTCAAACACAAGGGGAATGAAAAATAAAGCTAAAAGGCCCACGTTGTCATTTATATTAAAGTTTTCCTTATTTTATTGCATAAACAATTAAAATTATGAATTAGTACAAATTTGTAGGTTCATAACCAGAAATCCAAACAGACACAAAGATATTAAAAATCCGAACATGTAATTCAATAAAACATTTACTGTATGAAGTTCAAGAGATCAATTAAGCAATTCCAGCCCTCTTTTGTTTCCTTTCCTGAAAAGAGTAGCACCTATTTAACTGAGGAGTCACTCTAACCAAGGCACACATACCCCTGTACATAAAGATCAACAGGCATTTCGCGTTTCTTAGCCATCCGCAGGGCTGTTAGGAGCCATGCTCTCCGCTGCTATCCTAGCCTTAAGCATCCAAATAACAGCAGAATACTGCAACTTTGGAAAATCGATAGCAACACCTTCCCCACAAACCAGGTTCAGTCTGAAACCTGCAAAGCTACAGCTCACCCAGTGGAGCAATCCTACGGTGGCCCATGAGCAGGTAATAAATTAAGTGGATATATGTTTGGAACTGTGAAGTCTCCCCACATTCATACTGAGAGTGTATATGTATCCCCATACATACACACATAGCATTTTGACAATTGTACCAAAAGATCTATTAAAAACTCCAGGTAATGACTACAATGAAAATTGTATACTCATTCATTCAATCAATACTGGATAACTATGGCTTAGAATCTTTTGCAAAATGACAATAATGGGAATGACTTACCAACAGGTTTGCACCAAAAATCATAAAATTATAACGATATTTATTAGTGTCTCCATGAAATCTTACCACTTAGCAAGATTTGCAACTAAGCAAAAACTACCAACACCAAAACAAACAAAAAAAAAACACCAAACCAAAACTAAGCCACCAACCCAAACCAAAAAAAATAATCCCTTAAACAAAGTCACCTACAACCACAATACAAATATACACAGGAAAAAGAAGATCAATAGTTGGTACTATCCGGAAACTCTGAAATTTACTGGAAATTAAAATGAAAGTTGAGAGCAGATCATACATTGCCCTATTCCATCCTAAGATAAAATATGGTAAGTCCTGGGAAGTATACAGCATGTATTACTTGAATAATGAATGAGTACTTTAAAATTACAAAGACTACACACAATAGATAACACAGGCTAGTAAATTTTACCAGATGTTTTACTGGGTGGAGGATAGGTCAGAAAATATTCTATGACCTGTCTTTTGTGCAAATTAAAAGCGTTCCACTAACTACATACACGCATATCAAAAATTCTGATGTAAGGCTTTACACTTAGTAAATGTGCATAAGCATAGAATGGTTGTAAATATACACATACAAGTCTAGAGGTGCAGATTAAATTACCCACTCAAGACACACATTTCTTAGTGTCTTTCAGTCGCAGTGCAATGCGCCAGTTGAGTACTGCAAGAGAGCAAAATCCTTCAGCCTAACTCATTTTGAAAAGCCACTAATATTGACATTGCTTTCTATAGCTGCACACAATTGCTAAAATAGGAAAACAGACAAGTGGGAGGATGGAAACCAGCCCTATTTCACCGAGGAGCAGGAGCGATGGCCCTGGCATGCTCCCCTTGCTCAGTGACCACCGCAACAGCTGGCGGAGGCAGAGGCTGTAGCAGGAGAATCAACTTGGAATCCCCAGTGGTTCTCTGTACTGGAAAAACACGGCACTAAAACCTGCACGTCGACTAGAAATGTAAGTACCTATATATGTCCTCCCCTGCCTCCCACAGATGAGGGCAGAAAGCAAACATGAAAGAACGTACCTGCAGAAGTGGCAGTCAGGAGGAGGAGAGGACGACCACTCACTCGGGGACAAGTGAAGGTTTGCACCTAGGCTCCTACCACCACTCCTCAAACACTGCCTTCACGCATGGGCAGGCACGCATGGGATACTCCACAAAGATCTTCTGATTTTTCTTATGTAATCTCCCCCTTTTTGTGCCATGTGATTCCCGCAGCAGCTTTCACTGCTCGGGGTCTGCAAGGGTCCCAGGTCTCTCAGGGCGGTGGCTGGCACCACCGCCACACCTGCCAGCATACCACTCGCCTTCTTGAAAACAAAACTTGTGTGCTCAGGAAAAAAACAGAAATCAGTACCAGGAACTAAGTTTTAGTAGTATCAACCAAACCACAAGGAGTAACACTGACAGCAGCATCGCTGGTACTCTGGACATAACCCCACACTGCACCGAAGTTCACCAATTCCCTTACACTACCTAAAGACAAACAATACGGACAGAGAATGGAAAGCCCTTCCTTCTCTTGCCTTCTCCTGCCACCTCGAGAGACAGGTAGGGGAGAAGAAGATGCCAGGCACGGCTCAAACGCACTAAAGTAACTCACGATTGGTACTGGAGTTCCCTGCGAAGCACTGAGCCGTCCTGTTCCCCTGAAGACAGGTTGCTTTTCTCTCCATCTCTATTGGAAAGTGAATCTGAACTTACCCCTCTGGAAGAAACAATGAAGAGCCATTTCTCACAGCTTTCTTCCTAAAATACAAATTCTATATACTTTTGTCCTCTTTTGTGCCTCTCTGGGAAACCATGGATAAAACAACAGAGCTAAGCATGCAACTACATCCTCAGATGCCAGATAGCTTTGCAAATCAGAGAAACTCCACAAGAAACCATGACAGGTATGTGCTATCAATTAGCAACAGCAGTGATGCAACCAGCAGGGGCACGGGCAGCAGCACCGAACTCTCACACAACCTGCAAGTCACCACGAGGACTGTCAGCTCGAAGGTGCTGAGCAGCACTGGCTTTGCCAAGCTTCCCAACGCAGGTAGACAGGGGAGTCAGGCAATGTGAAGGTCAGTGTTGCTGTTGACACCCATAACCAAAACCTTCACCTGAACAGCTCCACATCCAGGTAAAAGCTCTCCCCACCCCACTGCCACATGCTCACCTGTGGCTCCACACAGCTTGCTCTAAGCTGAAGGACCAAGATCTGAGTCACTCCCATTTCTTTAGAAAACAAAAGGGGCGTTACATTAAGACTATTATTGCTTTCTTAAAAAAAAAAAAAAAAAAATCCCTGAGATTTAAAATTGCCAATCTGCATAGCTACAAAATATAAAAGAAACACATTGAATACATCTTTTCAAATGAACTTCATTTCAAGAAAACGTATTGGCAAGCCTTCTTTTTCCTAAAATCTTTTGAAAACCTAGAGAATTTAGTTAGATTTATTCCCATAGTAAGCAATTCTGGAAATTTTAGAGAGAATGCTTGTGATCAAGGCACAGAACATGAAACAAAGGCAGACACAACTATATGTAAATAGCTGAATCCTGATTATTTTTTTAAAAGATTGAAGAAATTAACAGCCTTCCTCTAAATCTTTATCTACATATTTGTCCCTGACTCTACCATGTGTAAGACAGTTTGCAGACAGAAGTCCTTTTTCTATGTTTCTCTTTTTTTTCTTCTAAGTTACACAATGTAGTTAGTTGTGGGAAGGAAATCAGACAAACCGCCTAAAAACATACTTAGAGGTACCAGCTTTGGACACAACTGAAGACCTCCTCTAAGTGCCTATTTAGAAATGTCACATTACACATCCACGACATCACCACAGGAAGGAATAGAGAAGAGCCAGAATGCATTCAAGAGAAGAAAACCAAAACCAAACCAAAATGTATAGCACTTATAAACAAAGAGCAATCAAACTGCCGTACATTCCTGTAGGTCCAAATTAATACTTTGTTCTAAATGTGCTTTGATTTTCTGTGCCACTGGCAAAGGCGTTAAGTTTCCGATGGAACAACAGTGACTCCACTCAAAGCCAATAACCACCACATCACAGCAAGTGGTACCTTGGTAAAAGCTGAACGAGAAGAAATGGTTTTTACCTCCTTGTGTTCTATCACACCTTGAGAGGAATTCCCTTCAAGTTTCAGTTATCAGAACTTTGAGAAATTATAGAGGTTTGAGTAAAGAATGAAGGTCTTTTAATGATATATCAAGACCACATTTAAGAAAATTGATGTGAATAATATTGAGCATAAAGTCATCCTTGTAACTGTAAGCTGCTTACTTTGGAGGTGTTGATTGTACTAGTATTGCACTCTCTCAGTGAAGGACTGAAAACAGGCAACAGGGAACCCCAAAGCCAAACGACTGAAGATGACGATGTTTTCCATCATAAGGGTTCAGTCAGGTATTACATATTTCATATTCTTGCTCATACGGAAGCAAAATACTCTACAAAATGCTATTATGAGCTGAAGCTCAGAATTTCATCCCCCCGATCCATTGGGTCGGCAGACAGGGAGGATGTTTCACAACTTTTACTGTTTCACCTCAATAAATGTTGCTAAATTTGATGTGACCAGTTCAGTAACTGTCTTTTCAATTACGCTTTAAACTTACAGATCAAATCTCTTGTCAAAATCACCCGACTAAAGAAACTTATAAGAGCAGTGAAGCTCTAATTGTTGTCTGCAGCATTCATTCCTCCTAAAATCTCAATTTCTCAGAAAGATTATGGTATTTTTCTGAATGCAGCCTGTATTTCAAAGAAAAAGTAAAAGCTATCACTGGGTTTACCACCACTTGTCTTCCACAGATAAAGGACACTTTTATGAATGAATTTGGAAGCATTTTTATGCAGAGTGATTAAATAGAAAAAAAAAAAAGCAAAAAAAAGAAGCTGAGACAAAATGCAAAACGGATTAAGTGCTTTTATAGTCTATGCATGTATCTCCAAACTGCTGCAAAGTGTTTGCTGCTCGACTGCTGAAGGCACTTTCAAGTCAGAAAATACAATGATTGTCTTCACAAGAAATTTTGGTAACTGCTATTTTCATTTGATTGCGTACACATTCCCTCCTCTAACCTACCACGTAGGTTATTAATTCTTCAAAGTATACCACAGACACACTGCGTAGGATGATAGTTCAAAACTTTCCTTCATCATTGAAGATTGTCTGGTTTTTGGATTGTGGAAACAAAAAGAACCTGAAATGAAGACTCTCACTGCAGTGCAGGAAACAGCTCATTTACGGGATGTAGCTGCTTGTTGAGAAGCATGTGCAAAAGCAACTATTGCATTCGGGTGGTGGAGGAACAGCATATTATATCAGACTCTTACAGACACATTTATAGCCAAAAAAATCCTTCAATATAATGTATTTGTGTGTCTCCCATGAGGCAGCTGATGATACTTCTCTGAAATCAGTGGTTTTTCCTAAATGCAGTATTTTGCAAACATTGTAGCCTAGTTTCACACATTCTGGATGCAGTGTGATGCATACAACGTAGCACCAAAGCTAGGATGCTTTGAGGGAAACTGAAGAGGTACATGAAAAAAATTTTAAAAATCAGCTACGTTATGTGACTTAAAATCCAGCCAGTGGATTGGAGTTTTCTTGCTTAAAGTGACTGACAGCACACCCTTTTGCCTTCGAGGTCTGAACAGCATAGGGGGTTCCGTCACAAAAATCAAGAATCAATCGACATGTGCCTTCTCTGTCCAGTCTTCTTGCGTGAGATTTTTTAAATTATTGTGCAAGTCAAAAGCAAAGTTTTCACCGGTGGCTTGAGCAAAGGGGTTACTAAAGAAAAGGTTTACATCCAGTGGTGCAGCAGTTTCAGAGTCCCAAGAGTCCGTGTCTGTGCTGTTGGAGTCTTCCGTGGTGGTAGGCGGATAGCTCAGCTGCTCCAGCTGGTCAATAATGTCCGTGAATTGAAAGGCTGAGCTGGACTCGGAGCGGACTGAGTAGGCGGGGAAGTTCACCATAGAACTGGCCTCCGAATGGTTTGCAGAGCTGTAGGCATGGAGGGAGGACGTACCGTTCAGCGGCAAATTATTGAGGGAGCTGCTCTCAGAGCGGTTGTTGATGAGCGAACTTGTTTCGGATGGGCTCAGGAGGCTTTGCATTCTGCTTGCTTGGGCTTTCACCTCAAACAGTTCTGAGGTATCTGATGGTCTCTCATTGCCATTAAAATCACTCCCATCTTCAAATTCAAACTCATCTTCCATATTCATATCTACTGCTTCAGTTGAGTACCTGTCAGGGCTTGATTGGGAAGAGACTGTATTTTGCTGAAGGGCACCTGTAGTTAAGCCAGGCGACTCTGACACACACTTAGAAAAATCAGCACCCTTTAACTCTAAACCACTGTACACATATGAAAATGCCTCAGAGCCCCCAGCAAAAAAGGAAATTTCTGCTGGGTCATCATCAATAAATTCCTCTGACACCTGTAACTGTGAATTTGTCAATGTGAAAAGAGGGGGACCCCGACTGCCATGCTGACGCTCTTGTTCAGCAACAAAAACACCTGTGGTAAAGTCATCCTCATCATTGTCATTTTTACAAACAGCAGCCCTGCTCTCCTTACTGCTCTTCTCTACGTCTAGATCTAAACCACAAGCACTCTCAACAACAGGACACGCAGGGTTACAGTTTCCTGCAACACTACCAAACCCAACACCTTGGAGCATGGGAGATCCAGGCTGCTGCATCAGTTTCCTCCCTGCTTCTTCTGCTGGCGCTGCAGTGGTTTTTTCTGGAATCCTTGCGTATGAGGCTCGGGGATCCAAAGAGGAAGGGCTGGTTTCTGCAAAGATGGGCAGGACAGGAGTAGGAGTGGCTGATGAGTGAACTGAGTGGAAGGGGGCAGCTGCTGAGGCAGGAGACCCTGGGGTTCTCAAGCCCTCAGTGAATGGGACACTCTACGAGGAAAAAAAAGTAGAAACAAAACAGATAAAAAGTTTTTTATAATACATAAAACCAAATACAACATCCAGTTCCTGATGCAGAAGGAACACATGCTTCAAATTTTCGATGTCCAGCAAACAAAACAGTGCATACAGAAACAGATCCAGCATCCCCAGTAAGAGGGGAGATCTTTTTTTCTGAATTCTGATAAGCGGATGGGAAATTAACTCCATGTATTTTATAGCCTCTGCTGAAAAAGCATCCACAAGGGGAAGTAACACAAAACACTGACAGCAAAATCCTGCGATGCCTCCTTAACCTCTTGCATGTAAAGCAAGCCCATTTGGTGAAAAACTGATTTCTTGCCACTGACTGTAGAAGGCATCTAGATAATGAACTCAAGGCTTCCACAGAAAGCAGTCAGACCTGAAGACAAACTGATCCTCTGAAATAATAATATACTATAGAAGTATGATATCTTCTTTTCAGTTAAGCTGAACTTAACTGAAAAAGGAAAGTACTACTCACTTTAAACACCATTGGCTACAACTATCAAAACTGATACCACCCACAAAAAGAAGAAAAATCGTGCATAAGGGACAAAGATCAAACAGCAAAAGCGATTCCAGACAAATGGATCTCATGGATCACCTTCCCTTCACCGTCATTTTGGAAAGCTGGTTGTCAGCTTTCCTGGCTGCAGGATGGAGAGTGCTGCAGAACTGACCTGTTTTGGCACATCGGTGTTTGAAGCGCGGGTGGATGCTCTGGCTTTGCTGTGCCTCCTGCAGAACAGAGAGTATCCTGTGAGTTTCCATGACATCAATCAGCCTTCTCCCTTTCCCACTCAGCTACTTCCAACAGAAACACCTCAAGCTGTATTTTATCCAGTTTTGTTAATAACTAGTTCGAGATTTGAAAAGTCACAAGAGTTGTAAATTAATGCAAAAGTGAGAAAAGTACAGAAAATGGAATAAAACAAGATCCAGATTGTTCATACCACCGAAGGAGAACTCAAGAGCAACTTGGGGCAGAAGACTAAATTAAATAGCACACTTAGTTTAACTTCTTCCTTTGTCATCAGTATAAACATCTACAAATTAATGGCTTCAAAAACAGAGTAAGTTAATGTATAACTATTTTACAAACAACTGACAATTCAGTCAACCACATCATTTATGGCATACAAAATTCTGCATATTACACTCCAAAAAGTGGTATCCTGCATCACACTCACAGTTAGATTCATTCTATGTCAAAAATTTACTAGACAATTGATCTTTCATACAGAAAAGGAGCTCAACTGTAGTCCAAGACATTAAAAATATTTATTAGTAGTAGATTAATGCAAACTTAAAAAAATTCCTATTAAGTTCCTATAATCTTTCAGATGCAAGATTACAAGGAGTTTCCCACATGTAGACAGGATGGTTTCATAGTCAAGTAAATGACAATTTTATAGTGAAAATGCACATTATTATTAATTTCTGTATATGTTTAGAAATTACTGAGTATTTAAAGTCACAGTTTCAGACTTTCAGATCTCAACTTCAGTTATGTGCTCTACCACTGGCTACTTGCATAGCTATAGAGACATGGAGGTAAGACTAATTTCAGTCAATCTTCAAAACATACTGAACTTTTAGATGTCACACATTGTCCACAGACATTAAAACACAATACCGAAACTTTCCTAAGCTTCTTTACATCATCACAAAATGGTAATCTTTTTCTACATTTAGTTCAGCTACCTTAAATTTGAGGTAGACCCCAGTACCTGAGAAGTCAGCAAATGAGCATGCCTCCCAGCGTCATTTAGAAACACTGCAGTTCAGGAAATAAGGGTGCTGTGAAAGTCTCAGCTGTATTTCACCTTATGAAATTATTTGCACCTACCTTTCATATGGAGTTTTCTTCATCCCACTGTCCTTAATATAATCCACTAGTTGCTTCTGTGTTCGTCCACTGTGAACCCACAAAAGTACAAACGTTACAAAACATGGTGGATGAGAATTATAGATGGAATGACTTTAGAATGCTTTTTCCTTTTGGTCTCATTTTCTAAGATACAAGGAATTCAGCTTTAATAAATCTGGTACGTTTCTCCCTACCTGTATCTGAACGATGACCCTCTGGTGAAGAACACCGCTTTAGCCTTTGGCTTTGGCTGATCAAAGAGCCTAAAGAACGTGTGATATTCAACACAGATTTTCCAGAAGTTTTTACATTCATCCCTACTTCCCAAAAGAAACTCCAACGTATCTTGATACGGGCCCTAGGAACGAAACACAAAAGTTACATAGCACATAAAATAGCAGTGGAGGAGAGAAGTACAAACAGGCGCCAACACTAAGGCTGAACCCCAATGAGATTCAGTATTTTGCTAGGTCACTTCTCATACACCTTAAAGCAATGGAAGTTTAAATTATTTAATAGCTTTCAAAAATATTTGTTTACCTTGAAACTGTAAAAATGTTTAAAACGCACTTGACTTTAGAAATGTGCTAAATATAATCCACCTTAAGAAATAAGGATCACAAAGTTAGTAATTTGAAAAAAATTAAAATATTTAAGTGAAATAGTAGCGATTTAAAAATACTTTTCTTTAGAAATTCTGATGCTTGTTTTACTTCCTGAGATTTAGACAAGACTGGAAAATACTGTGTACATCAATGCACAGTTATGACATGAATTTTCTGTGGGTCTCTTTGTGAGACACATTACTACACATGCAGACAGCGCTTCAGGTTTCCTTGATGTCCAAACACTTTTTCCCCCTCATTTTAACAAAACCGTATGTTGAATGTAATCTAGTCATCCAGTGTGGAAGCAACAACAACTTTGAGATATCTGCAATCAAAAACCCAAGCATGAAAAATAATACTCTACTATACAGACACACAAAAAAGATAAGGCTGTAGCAAGAGTAATCACACAGTCCTTAAAACTAAGTTCCAACAATATAATCTCAGCCATCTATTCTTTCCTGAAGGGTACCAGGTTATTCTCATTTGAGTCAAGAGACTCTCAATCAGATTTTTCATTTGAGCAGCACATATTCAACGTGTTTCTGGAGCAATCATATAAAGCAATCGCTGTTTGTACCAGGAGGGTAGTACAGCGTTCTTTTAAAGAGCTACAGCCAAAAGCACTCCCTAACACTCTTTTGCCTGAGCAGCAGAGATTTACTATTTCAATGCTTAAGTTACCTTATTCATTGTGACAATAATGGATCAAAAAGCTCACGAGTGTTAACCTCCATTTATATTCAAAGGAAAAATTAAATGTAACTTTTTCAGAGTAAAAGTACTGAGACAGGATGCATCAAATACTTGACTCTTTTTTTTTTTTTCCTATCTTATATTTACATGTGTGTTTCCCTATGTCATGGATAAGCTGAGGCTGATTCATGGTATCTGAAAACCTAAAAATCTACAAAGACAACAGACATGGGGTGACAAAGGAAAGATTTTTACTGGTATGATAAAGCCAGGCCTACTCCACTGAAGCTGTTTTATAAAATTACAAGCTCTTTATTTTTTCATAATAAAATTAAGTACACATGGGTTGTTTTTTTTTCAACACTGACCAGTTTACTATTACAGTAAAACTTACACAGACCTCTGGGTGGAGCTTAATGAGAAATCTTTTCCTCTTGAAGCTTAGTTTACGGACCTTCGACCAGTTGAAGGTATTGATTTTCGTGTTACCCTGAATTAAAATGGTAACAGTTAAAAGTTGGCAAAAGTTTCAGAAGTAAGAGCAGCAAACAAAATTCTGTTGCAGGCATACAGACATGTGCACACACACCTCCCCCCAGGCCATTCTGTTGGATTTTTATTTCTGGTGACAATATTCCCTTAAACAATTTTATCTTTCAGTACAGGGACAGGTACAAGCGTGCGATGTCTCTGTCTCTGCACAGACACTAGAGAACGGAATGAAAACCTAGAAAACCAGATGGGAAAGAAATGTTTCAACCCCATCAATATTCACAATACTTTACGGCACAAAATTAAAGTTTCATTTTATTTAACATGCTTTCCTTTTCTTTTGCATAGAACTCTAGACACACTCCTCTAAATCGATTTTTCTAATTTGGGAGTAATTGCCACACACATGAGGAATCCTGCCACAAGCTCTCTTGCTCACAAACCCGACTTACCTGGCTAAAAGAGGGCTAAAACCAGGCTCTGCCTTCACCCTGCTGCCCTACACCAGCCCTCCCCCCTCCCTATACCACTGACTCCCAAAGCCTCAGCGGAAGTGATTCCTGTCATCCTCTGTAAGTAAATGGAGATCAAAAAGGGTACTTCAAGAGAAAGACCCAAATGAGCTGAAATTATGGAAACCTCAGGGGCTGAGAGGCCAAGAGGAACTGCAGGACTTCAGCGGCTGATGCATCTCCCAAGGGAAGCTGCCCCGCATCACCAAAAGAACAGGTAAGACACGAAATGAAGGGAAAATGAGTGCCCAAATGGAAATATGTCAGTAGGTCAGCTGCCTTTGTGTTCTGGGGGGAGGGAAATACGATTGTATTCACAAACAGAACTCTGACCTTCAAGTCGCTTATTTAATATAACAAAAGTAATAATTCTGATTGGTACAATCACTTCAATGAAACAGCACTTCCATACGCCAAGAGCAATGTTATTCCAGCAAAAATACACTGTAACATTAAAACAAGGGCAAATGTACCAAAATTCCAGGATTACAGACTTGTTCCAGGGCTGTACCAAATGAATTGATGATTTTCTCTGAACACACATGGAACTTTCAAGCAGACAACAAAAATCCTTCTATAATTTGGGATCACTGTTGATTTTGTGGGTTTTGATGCTCTTCTGTCTGCACCAACAAGGGCAAACTGCACCAAACAATATTCTGGGGGCTTAAATGACATTGCCTTGACCATAAAAATGTGTTAAGTTAATAAAATCATCAGATAATGCCTGAAGTTAAAATAAGAGACTTACTCCCAAAAGGTGCTAATAGAAAGACGGATACACGTACCCAGCCTCTCTCACCTTACCTGGAATACCAGCACACCCATGTGTGAAACAGCGAGATTAATTTTGGTGCCCTCCCGGTCAGATGCAAGATGAAATCTGATGCCATACATCTCCAGTTTCCGAGCAATTTCAAGCACTTGAAAGTCCGATTCAGCAGGAGTTTGACCCCTTTTTAAAGAGGAAGACAAATAAAGAAAGTTTTAAGAACAATCTGATTCTACAATATTGCCAACACGGCTAATGCATTTAAGTCTTAACTCTGGCACTAAATGAGAATTTTCTATCTCATCTAGTTGGGCAGTATCACTCCAAGTTAAGTATTACACTGAAACTGCTCTAATAGGAGCAATATGCAACAGCAGATCACCAACTTAAAATGCATCCCATAGAAGCACTGAAACAAATGTTAACTAGTTCAGAGCTTTCTCAGTTTAGAAACAGTGACGTCGAACAGATCAGAATTCAATTCACAATGCTCCTTCTTCTGCTTGCTTGTATACACGGTGATCCTAACCAGGTAAAAAGGGAGAGATTAAAGAGCTGCACTGCCAGCACAGTAGAAACAAAGCAAATAGCAAGACAATGACCCATTCCAGGCTGGGTTTCAGAGCTACATCCCAATTATGACACTGGTACTATCAGGTCCAGTGCATTTAAAATCCAAGAAGGATTTTAAAAATGATTTTTGAAGTATCATCTGCTGTTGAAATGACTTTGAAAACAGGAGGAAGATGTACACACAAGGGACACCTCCTTTTCGAGCATGCACAAAGCCCAAGAGACTATTACAGACTCTGGCACGCACCAACCTCAGATTCAGCCTTCACTTATTTCTCCACAAGTCTTGTCTCCAAGACAAACAACTGGCATTCTGTTCTCCTGCATGACAGCCTTCTAGCGTTTTGGTTTTTTTTCCTTCCCCTCCTATTTTTCTCCACGAGGGGGAGTTTACTGCATTACAGGATGTCAGTGCATTTTTTGGCTGATTCTTGGGAACAGGAGGGGTGGCCATGGCCCATGTGTGCAGGCTGCTCCGCAGAGAGAGCGAGCCGCCCAGCAGGAGAGATGCCTCTTGCCCAGCACCCAGAGTGCAGAGCTCTCATGCCATGCGAGGGCCAAGACCTCCAAATGTGGACCACACCAAAATATGTATTTCATAAGCTTCGAATTGACCTAGTGAAGTACTGATACTCGTGTTGACGAGACTTTTTCCCCTGTGGGTCAAACCTTGTCTGCATCAGTTCGGGGGTCCTGATGGGGGGGCCGGGATATTCCAAGACCAAACAAATCCCGCTGTGGAAATGCAGGAGTTCTTGCTGCTGAACGTGCCCCAATTACACTGCAAAGTGAGAAAGTCCTCATGACAGACAGAGGCCTGTCGCCTGACTAGGGCAGTCTCTGAACCAGAAACATACTGCGAGACAACACTGCCGGCCAATTTTCAGCACAAATATGGTCCGGGCTAAGGCAGGAGACTCTCTCCTGTGCTAACTTGTTTCATTTCATTGAAATGTTTTATTTCATTTCATCGAAACATTTTATTTCATTTCATCTGTAGCATGATCTATTTTTGTGTACTATGTAGTGCCAACCACAACATCGGTATTAAATAAATTCTTCTGCTACCCTGACTTGCCTTTCTAGGCATGCTCCTTCAAAATACCTCCTCCTGCTGACCTATAGGCATGTTTTTGATTAAACAACTTTTTTGCTGCATATAGATCTCTTTTAAATATCATTTGAGAATACTGAAGTGAATGATCATTACATTTGAATGTATCAGAAATAGGGATGGTGACAAAACATCTTGACTGCATGTAGGAACTGCCTCTAAAATTTAGAGTGCAATTATGAAACTTAGTATGCTAACATTTGAAAAATGGAAGCTATTAGGAGGAACAATGCTTCTTTGATTCTTAGTAAAATGCTCCTTAGACTAAAATACACACATACACAAAAATGCACTGAGAAAGTAAGCCTGAATGCACATATATTTGACGATAGGATTTCAACAGTTCTTTATTGCCTTATTCATCCTGAAAGGAAAAAAATATAATCTAAAACACTACAACAGGAAATCCAAATATTGTTTTTGCCAACTGGAGAAAGCAGGGATTCAGGGAAGTTCCTAACTTTACAAGTTCAGTCCATACTTCCAACCTTATCCAAACATTAGTATTATACGACTGCGCATGTATAAAGGGATTGTAAAGAACAAAAACAGAGGAACAAAAATCTCATTTCAAATGGAAAAATAAATGCCAAACTACATAAAGTGTCTTGTAATCGCATTTCTACCAGTGTTACCACCACATGTATTAGTTGTGTCTAAGACCTTAAACTGGTAAAGCAGATTGCTTTTCCCTTACTGAAATGAGTAACATTGGAAGAAGTGTTTTTATACTGGCTTTAAGTGTTACTAGCATTTCCTCCACAGATTCCTTAACGGCATCAAAATAGCTGAAGGACCATGGTTGCTATGTATTAAACACATACAAGACAAAAAGGTGGATCATAAATATTAATTTAGGGCACAGCTTCATGAGTTACAATCTAAGAGAACTGTGTAACTCCCACCCACACTAATTCCTGCGATAATTCTTCTGAGTAGAGAGACGTTACAAATGAAAGTGGTGCTTTGTCTTTTAAAATAGGATGCTGAAGATGCTAAGATTTCTGGAGCCTGCGGGGTTGAACAGGAGGGGAAACAAAAACTAGGATAAAATGACAACTATAAAATTGAAACTATACAGTACTAAAAATTCTTCATAAACAGTCCAGTATTACTGATGCAGAACCCCTAGCAGCTATTTTACATTCCATTAGATATGATCCAAAGCACAGCACATCTCAGAAAGAATAAAAAAATTAATAATATTAAGAGTGTTCTCAAGCGCACAACCTGCCTGTACCTCCCAAAGATGGAGGAGCCCCGAGTGGGGAAAGCCGGGAGCGATGCTGGGCAGCTCATGCTGCACCACAAACAGTTACAAACGAGAAGCTGTGGTTTCAGAAGAATTACCCTCAGATGTTTGCTGCAGACTAAGCCGCAGAGACCAGCCTGAAAACAATCTGGTCTAATTTTGTTCATCCATTAAGCAGATAAATCTACTTAGTCTTCCCCAGGTCAATGGACAACAGGCTATCTGTTACCAGTATCTTCCAGCAAAAGCTGCTGTCAGTGCAATAGGTTTTAGTGGAAAGATTCCTTACATACACCCATCTAGGCAAATATTGGTAGTATGTTACAATATTCACGTGGCAATTGGGGCAAGTGATTCAAAATCAATGCTATTAAATGTTAGGTGATTTACAGAGCATTTAAAACCAGTGATTAATACGTCATTTAAAAATGAAGTATCAACACGCCAGATTTGCAGAAATTGCTTAACTATGTAGCAACCTGAAGTTACAGTTTTTCCAATTTAAAAACAATTTATGAGCATCCTATTTTCAAAAAGAATTTAAATCATAGACACTAGGCTAACAAGCTGTGAAAGAACATGAGAGATAACAGTAAACATAAATATATCACATCTTCTGTTTCTTTCCTGATCTATGTATGTACATACAAAAAACCCCCACAGCCATCTGAACACAAGCAAATTATGTTATGCTTAATTCTGAACTACATTCATCCTGATGCAAGTATTTCACTCATGCTACTTGCAGGAAGGCAGTAAACACTGCAAGTGTCCAGGGTGCCAGGATTTAACTGCTCTGCCACCAATATACCATCTTCAAAATATAATTTGTTTAATTTTATAAACTATAGAAATAAGGTAAGTTAATTGAGTTGCTGAAACAACTAAGTAATGTGCTATACTAAAAATATAACTCATCCTGTTTACTGTTACTATATTTGCAAAGTTAAATATAAAACCCGTATTTCTATATATGTGAAAATAAAAGAAAGTATTTGTAAAAATGAAAGAGAAAGTAAAGGATATTTAATATAAGCTTTCAATTCCCATCTTTCTGAATGCAACCTTCCCAATATATTTTCTCTTCTTTTGATACAGCACTGATTGGATACACAGATTCTGTTTTATTCAGTTACCAGCTCTAATAGCTACGGTGAAGCAACTGGAAAAAAAAGAAAAAGTTACTCAAACCACAACTTTCTAATATGAAGGGCCCCTCCATAGCACCATCCAAAGAGCCTGAGCAGCCTCTGCAAAATCACATGCATCCTCCTCCTGCTCCCCCTGCTCACGCACAGCCTGCAAGCCTGGCAAAGCCAAATCAATGCTCCCGGCTTGATGGGCGACAAAAGACCTCTGCCCCTGGTCTCCAAGTCAGCGTGTTCGGGCAAAGAAAGGGCTGCAAAGAAGGAAAACTTAGGCAGAGAGAAGATGATGCAGTAGCAATCTGGAGATGAGCTGTTCTGTCAGAAATGGGTTTCTTTTTCTGAAGGCTCTGTTTATACGAGAAGTCCCTGTCAAAAGCAATCATCGGTGGAACAAAATATCAGTCTGCTAAAGGTGACGGAATAATCAGCTGAAGGAAATAAAAAATGAAAATAAAACGCAAAAATAAAAATATGATGCACAAGGCCGATGAGAGAGAGAAGTATTCAGTATTTTTAACCACACTGCACATCGCCAGGAAGGAGATGAATGCCCAAGGTTGATGCTGCCACTTGCTTAATGGAATAGAAATGAGGAAAAACGCGCCTGAACTCTGAAAAAACATGGGACCTTCACAACTCCTACTGAAAATGGAAAAGGGTGGCCAATATTCCCTGGATAAGGGAAGAGAGAAGAGATGTGTAAGGACATCACCGTTATTTTTAGGACTGCAGTGCTTCCAAAATCACTTCTCTAACAAAAATTTTTGCAAAGGTGCAGGGGATTTAAAACATGCGTTCAAGCTACTCAGGTATTGATTGTAACCTGTTCTAACCACAGGCCTCAGCTTTTAATCTGAACATGGTTTGAATATACTCTTCTAAAACAGTGCTTTAAAATACAATTTACAATCATTTTAATAATATCACAGAATCACAGAATGATGTGGGGTTGGAAGGGACATCTGGAGATCATCCAGTCCAACCCCCTGCCAGAGCAGGTTGCACAGGAACGTGTCCAGGTGGGTTTTGAATGTCTCCAGAGACGGAAACTCCACCACCTCTCTGGGCAGCCTCTTCCAGGGCTCTGCCACCCTCACAGGAAAGAAGTTCCTCCTCATGTTTAGATGGAACTTCCTATGTTCAANGAGCAGAGGGGCAGGATGACCTCCCTCCACCTGCTGGTCACACTTTTCCTGATGCACCCCAGGATGCCATTGGCCTTCTTGGCCACAAGGGCATGTTTCTGGCTCACGGTCACCATGTGCTCCACCAGGACTCCCAGGTCCCTCTCTGCAGAGCTGCTCTCCAGCAGGTCAGCCCCCAACCTGTACTGGTGCAGGGGGTTATTCCTCCCCAGGGGCAGGACCCTACACTTGCCCTGGTTGAACTTCATCAGGTTCCTCTCTGCCCAACTCTCCAGAGAGGAACCTGATGAACTGAATACAGCTATTAGATGCAATTCTCATTAAACCAATGAAAAGTACACTTCTGAAGCAAGGAATCTTTTCCTATTAACCTTCCTCTGACTTCTTCCTGACAGGCAAAAACATGAACTGTTCTTACTGTGAAGACTGATTAGAAGTAACTTATTTGAAAAAAACTCAAACCCAATTAATAAAATTACCAGTCCCTGACTCACTCAGAACACAGTCATGACCTTTCCACCAAGAAAAGTAAACCAAGAAAACTCCCTGCAAGCAGAAGCAACTCCCTCAGATCCAGGCATGTGATTAACAAAGGATTGTTCTGCACATGGTCTGGTTCTACTTATCCCAGAACTACAAAATCACACATTTCATCTCAACTTTGAAAGCCATCAGCTTATATTGCATGATGCCATCAAACCCCTTCATGAAGCCACTTGTAGCTTTAGACTCCACAGCATCTTGCAGCAGGAAGTTTCACAATGTTGTCACAAGTTGTACGAAAAGGATGTTCCTCCTTTTCTTTTCACACTTGTTTTGAAACTACTGCCTAATAGTTTCAGCACTTTTCTTTTTACAGGAGGAAAGCAATGAAGCATTTCTGTGCAATTAATGGTTTCCCTCCCTCAGCTGCCTTCTCCCAAAGTGAAGAATCCTAGCATACATTTTAATTTACTTCAAAATTACTTTGAACTACTTCAAAACAAGACTTACTTTGTTCTTTCATCATTTCCACATGCACCTCAAAGGTTCAAAAGCAGAAAAAAGTAACAAGCACCTGATTTCATCAAGAACGCTGAAAGCTGAAAATCCATCAGTACCAATAGTTTCAGTACAACTGAAAATGAGTGATCATAAAAAGCAAATAGAAATCAATTCCTGAGAATTTCAGTAATTAACTGATAATACAGGATGTCTTAGCCTTAAACACAGATGCTGTTGAAAACCCATCCTCTGTCTTAAAAAAAAAAAATCAGTCAACAGTGATGTTTGAGTTTACCCATGCAGAGCAAAAGGAAAATTTCTAATATAGTATTTGGAATATAATGCATAGTCATGCATAATTAACTGTGGTGTGGATATTCACAACTAATAAAAGCACTTCAAATTGCTAAATACTAACACGCAAGGTCTCAAAAATTACAGAAAAGTAAGATTTATTGGGTGAAATTAAACCTCTCTCGCCATTTTATCAAACACCTTCTCTCAATTTAACTTGTTGACTCTGAGAATTGCACAAGTGAGGTTAGGACCATTGTGGTGGGTAATAGTTTGAAAATTTTCAGCAATATTGTGTGCTCAAAAGTCTAAAAGAACAAAGCTGTGGGAAAAGTAGATGGTACAATGCAATCCCTGATGTTCTGAGTAGTATTTTGGTCACAAGAGAGCCTCCCTGTAGGTTGGACTTCTCTTTCATGAGCACCATGTCCACTATCTGCTCCAAATCATCTTAAATATTTCACACTGCACACACCGAGTAGATCTTCACATTTTAAGACCAGCCAGATTAGACCATAAAACACACAACCTCACTGTACATTGAATGCGCATGATGGGATAAATGGGCATTTAATTCTTTGCTTTATTAAAAGCATTCGTTTCTGCAGTTCATGACTGTGTTGGAATTAATTTTGTATTTGTGGCAAATAGTTTCTTTATCCCCAATAAACTTTACTTACTTCAAAAGTACCCCAACTGTAAGGTAAAGCACTGCTCAAATTCTGACAGAAGTTATTTCTCCCCAACTCCCTCCATCCTTCCCCATTTCCTTTATGCTTACTGAGTACTGAATGAGTACAATGCAATTGCTTTCCTATTATTTAGACAAAAGCAAGACCTATGCATTTGAGGGCAAGCTGAACTTAAACTTTGTAGACTGGAAATTCTGAAAAAGGATTTTGCCTAAAACCATATTCCAAGCTCAGGATACCTTTCTTTGGTATGTTATTAAAGGCACACTGAAAAATGACTTCAGAGAAACTACTGCCCAAAAACTGTGTCCTAACTATGTAACGACTGCTACACCCAACTTTTCTTGTCAGATGTAAATGCTGTTTAACTTACATGATCTTAACATCATGCTATTGCGCAGCATGCTGGACCTCCACCAAGTGAGTCCATCTGCTCCCCAGGAGTATACGTTAGGGGTAATACATTAATCCTCACTTACACATGCTTCCTGTGGAACTCCAGAATCTTTCCTTCAATTCTTTCCTGGTTTGGCAAATACCGGTTTGTTTTAAGGTGTTCTCGATCCTCGGTTTCTTCAAAATCCCCTATTTCAGCTATTACCGAAAAGAAAACAATGTTAGAATAAGAAGAAACAATGGAAAAGGAACAATGACAGAAAATACTTGGTAAGGAATTAGAGACCCCAAAAGCCCGAATGCATTCTCCTTTTATGTGCTTCAAATTTGCACATTTTGCTTTGTAGCCAGCTTCATTGTATAAAACACATTTATCCCAAGCAGACTTCCAGAGGATTGTAGCAGTATTTTAACATTGTTTGGAAAATTTAGTTGTCTTTACAGTCAAAGACGTGAGACTTACAGAAGACACATGAAGTCATCTAAACATTTCTTCCTCACAGATACCTCATACCAAACCAGCATATTTCAATTTAATTTCTCTAAATATATGTGAAACAGTTATGGACAAGCCTACTTGGGAAGAGGGCAAATCAGATTTTAGGAATTGTCCAAAAATAAATACGTAGCAAAAAGAGAAAGCAGTATTATATGACTATAAATCCCCACAGTGCATGTATCTTGTGCTTTGCTCTCCCCTTCACATATTCATGCCTTTCAGAAATGACGCTGTGGATTTAGGAAGAGATTTACAGTAGAAAAAAGCATGAATCAAAAGCGTGGAACAGCTTCTATCTAATAAGACATGAATAGACTGGAAGTCTTTGGCTTGGACAATAAAAGCATGAAACAGGCAGAACACATGGCAGACGTATATACGAGTTGAGTAAATAAATTTTTTTTAAAGTTATTTAATTTTTCTGATTCTGATCAGAGTTATTATTTTGATAATAAAACATGAAGTTACAATATTAAATTAAAATGTCAACATTTTAAAAAGACACAAGGATATAAGTTATCTTATAAGCCTCCCAAAAACTAAGACGTGAAGCTCATTTTCGTGGGAGGATGCCAAAAATATAATCAAATTCAGAAGTTAGAAAAATGCATGGCAGCAAAGTTCATCAAGAGTTGCAGAGGCAATCTTTGACTCCGTCAGGCCACATGCAAAGATTACTGATGGATGCATCAAAGGAAGCATCACCATATGCTTGTCCCCTTTCTGAGGGCTTCCCCATAGCATCTGCTATCAACTACCGTCAGAGAAAGGAGTGGACTAAGTGAACTAATAATCTCATCCAAGACAGCTGTTCTTAAGAAGAACACAGCAATATCCTGTTTAAAATCAAGCCAGCACATGAAACAAGAAGAAAAAAAAAAATTGACGGGCACTTTTGTAAAATAATTTTGGTTAAAAATAATCACATTCTTTTGCACTTCTAATATCCTAGTGGGGTGGGAGCAAGCCAGGCAAGGCCAGCTGCTGGGATGTGCTCCATGCTGCACACCAGCTCCGTGCTGCACTGTGGAGCGCAGAACATCCACTGGAAAACCATCAGCACATTTGCACCCTGTCACTCGCTGATGGCACACACACAAGAGAGATCTGCTCTTCCAATAAAATCACCGTAACTAGTATTATTGTAATTGTATAATTATTAACCGACAGTGCAGAATTATATAACTAATAACTATTTAGCAGTGCACACGTGAAAAGGTATGATTTAACAGCTTGTTTCAAGCCAGCAGGGAAGCACAACCTTCCATTTCTCCGCTCAGGTTACAGACTGGGGAACACTCCATCATTTGGCTGCTGCTCGAACAAATCTGGTGTCTGAATCCAAGCAAGTTTTTCAACTCGCTTATCTTAAAGGACATGTTTTGAGGTCCTGAGGCACATACAGACTGAGCAAGTAGCAACATGGAGAACTTCCAAATCAATTGCTTCCCATTTCCATTTGCACTCCCAGCAAGGAAGAAGGCTGCTGACAACCCGGCCATCCAACTTGTTCTGGCACATTTCTAGCTTTATTTCAGCCCAGTTTCTATACACTTATCTCCCCCAGCCCCAGGGAAAGTGAGAAAGGAAGCCAAGGAAGCACGGAGGGGAGCAGCTGTCTGGAAGATGAGCAGTGCTAGAGACTGGTTTGCAGAGCCAGGGAAAACAGAGACCACACAAGGGAGCTGGTTTTGCACAGTCTCCATGAAGCCAAAGCTCTCTCCTGCACAAGCACCAGCTGCTCCTCACCACACCTAGCCCTGATAACCCCAGTGTTCAAAATCAACAGGTTTACCGCATGCACAGAATAAAACACTGTGAGACAGAAAATGCTTTTAGTTACCAAAAGCTTCTGTACGCTCTTTAACTTGGGTTAGCAATTGCAACACCACCCAGTGTCACCACAGTTGAGATACTCACACTGCAGAAGGTGAGAGACCAGAAGAGCAGCTGTATTGTCACTACAGGTCAGTCGCTCCTCTGCCAAGTCTCTCTTGATTTGCAATGCAAACAGGTACCTGAGAGAGAGTTACAAGTACCACCTTGACATGTGAAAGAACAGTAAAAGGACTCAGCAGTATTTTGTAAAACCAACGTCTCCTAACTCTTCCTCTCTCCCAAACCAAGGGAACACGGAAGCCTTGCTACCAAGGACAGTCAAATCAAAGCAAACCAACCAACCTGTGACTAATCCAGCGCAATTTATCAGCATAGTTGAACACACTGGGACAAGGAAGCAGAAGGAAAACCACACTTTTAACAACTTTGATTTGCCAAGTAACGGCAACTGTAATTTTTAGTTGGAAAGAAACTTACTGAACACTTCAAGTGATTTTATCTATTACGACAAGGATGGGAGAACATCACTGATTCCAGTATCTTGTTAGGGAAAATAATGAGCATTTCTCCTAGCACTCAGCTAATTTACTAAGTGGTTGTATTTTCCAGGACTGTAATGTTAGCAGCCTAATAACACAGTAAGAAATTAAATATCCTGTTCTTATACTGCTGTCCTCATTTAACTAAAGTATTTTCCATTCAGATGTTAGAGAGGAGTAGATTTCTGTTTAACAGTTTTGTGTAAGTAACAAGCTGCCTGCAAAACATAGAAGGATAGAAGGAAAACCTGACAGCCTTCAAAGTATACTGAGAAGGATCGACTTAGTAACATAAACCAATTTGAATATCTTTTTATTAATGCAATATTGGCAAGTCTTTTGTCCTTTCCTTTTTACTTGAAAGAAGGTGCAATAAGGACTCCAGTAGAGAGGCAACAACTCATAAGCCTCTGAACTGATAGACTGATCAACTTTCCTTACTGAATTATACCCTGAAAGAGAACAGTAATTATTTTTTTTAAAGAATTATTTTTAAAACATTATGTATCATATTCTTGAGGCAAAAAGATAATAAAAGGTATCCATTTTTAATGTTTTTTTTTTTACAAATTTCCAATTACTATAAGTATGTATTAAAGACTTTTATAAAGTATGCTCTGGCTTCTGCATATATTACTGCACTATCTTGGTTTCTTCATTACACTCACAATGAAGTGTACACATCATTAACAGCATTATGAAATACCTAGATGCTCTAAGCACAGACCAGAATTCCATAATAAATACTTCATAAATAGGCAAAAACACAGTTCCTGCTCCAAAAAGCTGTATACCTAATGAAGTTGCTAGAAGAAACAGCAATTAACATAAGGAAATTGGAAGGAAATGAAATATTTAGATAGTACTTATCATTACAAGAGAAAGTCCCATCATATCATGGGAGTTATCATACCTGTCTGCTCAAAAATAAGCCTGAAGAATAGTAATGAACCTCTGCAGATTTCTAAAAGGAATTCCATTTAAAAGCAGTAAAACTGGGAAAAGCATTAAATGAGCTCTTTAAACACTAAAATCCTGGGTAATGTCTTTGAGAGGCACAACATTCAAATCACATTCCCAGGTGCTAGTAAGTCGATAGCTCTGCTTAATTTACCGAAGTTCAGTTTGCAATCGGCAAAAGTGCCCCATGACAAGCAGTGGTGAAAAACGCATTTGCTGGTTGTAGAATACTTAAAGTACGGTCTTCAGAAGTGTAAATGATAAATAATTTATTAAAATAGGTACTCATTTTATATGGGTACTGTTTATAAACATGAGTATTTCCTCTATATCCTGTCTCTTTTGACACGGTGATGTTTGGAAAGCCCTAACCTGCACTGTTTTTTGTTTTGAAAAATATTTTTTCTGGTAACATTCATCTGCCAACGTGTGTCTGCTAAAACTGTGACACTAATGAAAGGTGCTCTTTTGCTCATTTTCAATGTAAATTGTGTTTGGAAACAGATACAACGTCTTCCTACCCTCACCTTTCCTTTATTTCAGTAGGTAATGCAAATCAAATCTTTCAAAAAATACTTTACCTGGTATATTCCTCTTGCAGTTGACCCGGGTCTGGAGGGAAGAACTTAACAGCTAGACGAAGCATTGTAGTTTTTGGTCCTATAAGAAAAGATAGTCATGTCACAAAAAATTCTTGTTCTTCATGAGCACATGCGTACTATGTTTTCCAACATGCAGAGAAACACAATGCATGTGAGGCCTAGACAGCTTGCTGCTTGCCAGCTAACTACAGCGGGCCTATGGCACATAGATTGTCCATAGACTGGCAACAGAGACACGGCGGGTCACTCCTCTGAAAACCAACTATACTACTTGCAAGCCTGCAGTCTGAATGCTGTAAAAATAGATGTGAAAGCTATAATACCCCAAAGCAAATACCTGATCTCATATGAAGGCATTGTAGATGACCCAGTGAGAGGTTCCCAGAGGGGGAGGAGATCATCCCACAGGCTCTCCCAACACCCACCGTCAGAGTTGTCAATGAGCTGAATCCGGCAAGACCCAGCTGGCTCCCCGTGGAGCTAAGTGTGTTTGCAGCTTGCTCCTGGCAAGCCCACTAATACCCACTTCTTCCCACTTTTAACACTGTTCTTGTAAATCTCAACAACAGAGAGAAAACTAATATAATGTTTAAATCTAAACAGAATCTTAAGTAACTATTCGGAATAGTCCACAATGCTTTGTGTAACATTTTACAACACAAAAACCCAGCTGTGACAGGACTGACTTACCAGTTTCAGCATCACAACTCAGCCTGCTGAACTGGCTGACTTGATGCCCACAACACCCTGTTTCACCAGTATTTTCAGACGAATATTACAGGGTACCACAACTGCTCACCATGCCATGACTGGGCACCACTGTTCTGTTGTTGTTTTTCAAGGAATCCCAGAATGCTATGGGGTTGGAAGGGACCTCCGGAGATCATCCAGTCCAACCCCCTGCCAGAGCAGGTCCACAGGAACGTGTCCAGGTGGGCTTGANTCCTCATGTTTAAATGGAACTTCCTATGTTCAAGTTTGTGCTTGTTACCCCTTGTCCTGTCACTGGGCACCACTGGAGAAAGACCGGCCCCACCCTCCCGACACCCACCCTTTAAGTATTTATAGGCGTTGATCAGATCCCCCCTCAGTCTCCTCTTCTAAAAAGACCCAAGTCCCTCAGTCTCTCCTCCTAAGAGAATGTTCTAGTGCCCTCATCATCTTTGTAGCCCTTTGAAATACTCAGCCCTTTTTCTGCTCTTAGAACAGTCAAGGCTGAGCATTTTGCAGGCAGGCAGAACACTAGCCAACCCTTGCTTCCAGATGCCTACTGAGCATCCGTCTCGCATTTGCAGGCATCCCATAGACACAAGGAGCAGCCCCATGCTCCACTGCCAGCATCTCCACTCAGCTGCGACAGACCAAGACCTGTCCCCAGCATGCACCTTCCCATGAGGAGCCTCGAGCACGCAGAGCCGAGAAAGGCAGGACAAACTGTCGAAAGACCAACCCCCTCTAAAAGGCAGAGGAAGACTTAGGAAGGGAAAAACCGCAACCGCTCTTCTTGCTAGACTCTTCTCCTCCAGGTACAGGCCTCAGGACCCAACTGACCCTCAAAGACAGCCCTGCTTATGCATAACCTCCAGAGCTGCCTTCCAGCCCTGCCACCCCAGGACTCTGTGTGCTGCTGCTGTTTCAAAGCAAGCGTAGCCAAAAAAAAAAAAAAAGTATATTCAAATTTATTTTAGCACGTTGATAAGCCCAAGCCAGCCTGCTTTAATTTATTTTAACCACCAAGTTCTCTTAAAGCTTGACGAAGGGCAATTTAACCCCATCAGCCCCAAAATATGCTGATTTCTTCTGTCCGGAATACCCAGTTCCCATACACCAAACATTCCTCTGCTCCCTCATCCTCTCATTTGTTAATAGGGGAATAATGAATTTTGCTTTCTGCCAGGTAGCTGGGAGAACTAACCCTCTGGCTATTACAACTGCCAGGAGAGCAGCTGCCAGCCTCCGATCCCAGAATTACCAAGGCTTTGGTGAAAAAAAACTAAAATCCACGTCCTAATTACAGTGTAATATCTAGAAATGAAAGGAGGCTGGAAATAACAACCTATAACCATATACAAAGCTCACATTTGGCGGAAACTAAAACCATACTGAGGATTTTATAGTCCTTGAGACACACCAAGGGAGGAAAACAAAACTTTACATTAAATTTCTGAAAATACTCCGAGCCTTTGGAAGACCTTCACAAGGTTAAGAACAGACCTGCACTTTACTCACACCAACGAAGTGAAAGTATTGCTGCAGAAGCAATTTTGGCAGTGTTCCAAGCATCACTTACATTAAATAATAATAAATATTAAAAACACAATGCTGCTTATTTGCTTCTGTAGCACAACTCCTCCCCTTTTTGTTTTTTAATCTCACCTTTTGTCTATGAATAAGTCCCATTCTAATTAGGAAAAGAAACAATGGGCCACTCTAAACCAAGATGCAGAATTTATTATACGAAGGCAAATCTGAGCAAAACCAAGAACAACAACAATAAAAACGAAGTCAGGAAAAACTACCCATGTGGGTATGATGAACACAACACTACATAGAACTGGCAACACCTCAGAGAAGGCACCCAAGTGCCAACCTGATATTTTGCGCCTGTTAGGAAGTCAAAAATTTTGATCTAAATTCCTTGGTTTCTGCAGAGGTTTGGCAATAAACCCGACTGTGTTCATTTGAAAATAATCAAAAAGAAAATCTTTATCATGCAACACAAAATTCTATCTCAGAATAGGTCATTAGCCAAGACTAATTCAGAGTAAATGGTAATAATCTAGATCTTTCATTTTTAGAGAGTGTGTCAAAGACTCAGAGCTGCGTGCCTACAATTACATAGTAACCACCATCAACATAAATAACAGGTTTGAGCTGTATTACCTTGAAGCCCATGATAACATCTAACACTCCCCTACTGCTGGACTAAAAGTTACAAAGTTCACTCCAAAATCATTAAATTCTAAAAAAAAGCCAACCAAACAAAAAAAAAAAATAACAAAAATGGACCTCAATGAAACCTGTTGATGTCAGAATATAGGAAAAGATGATCCATCCATGCCAAGTTCAGGCACTTCTTAACAGCATGGGTGAGCTCACCGAATCTCATTCTTACAGATTCTCGCTTTCCCTTGGGAGCCCGCAGGCACACAGCAGGGAGTGCGCAGGCAGAGGGGCACCGGGGAACGACAGCCCCACGTGCCTGGGGAGCGTGGAGGCTGAAGCAACTGTAGATGTGGCCATCCTGGCACAGCTGTACTGTCGGATGTCAACCACCTCCTATTATTGCAGCTTGCTTAGTCCCTTCTGAAATGTCTCCATTACCAAGTAATTAGGATTGGTGAGTTCTTATTTTCTGGCAGTCAGTTTGAGGCAGAAAAGTAACTAAAAACTACCTCCTAGTACTGATTTTCAACATTTTTCAATTAAGATTTTGAAAGGAGTAGGAATCCACCACACACTTCTGGGTCTTGTTCTTCCACAAAGTCTTTACAATCCGAAAAAGAAATTAAGCAAACAGCTTAATGCCGTTTAAGGGGAAAAAAAAGTCTGATCTAATCTTTCAGTGTCAGAACTAGCATACGGTATTCTTCAATTATTTTTAGCCTTTGGACTGCACCTCACATTACTTTTTAGAGTAGCATAAAGCAAAGACAGCATCGATATTGCGATATTGTCCTGGCAAAAGAGCAGAAACAAATTCCACAATTGAAGCCACAGCCACCCACCAAGTGGGAGATCCCTACCTCCACTCTCAGTGAGGCTGCTCCTCAGCACATTGAGAGAGTTTTTGAGAATGAGGTGGGAATACCTACCCTGCTGAAATTCCCAGCCTGTCAGCAAGCTGAGCACAGCTTTCTGCAGCCCTTCCGAAAGGTGTATCAGCTCTCAAGACAGGATCTCACAACTGCAGATGCTACCTCCTCCCATGCAACAAGCCAGAATATTCCTTTTTCTTTCCACCATAAGGCAACATAACTTACAAAAGCTCACAGACAGCAAATGTCATATTTCACTTAAAAGTAGCACCAGCTGACCCAATCTATCTAGATATGTATCACAGAGAAAGAATCATACCTTCAGTAAGTTTCTATTCCATCCACCACACACTACATATTTTAATATCAGGTTTTATCAGGTTTGCACGCCCCAACAGGAAGCACTATCACCCCTACCAAGTACAATTTTCAGGGAAGCATAACCAGTAAATCAAGTAGTAATTGTGAAAACAGCCCACATAAAGCAGATGCAAATTAAGGAAAACTTCCTTTTTTTAAAAGTACTTACTCCGTACTTGTTTAATAACAGGTTTCATGGGTTCCAGCCAAATCTGAAATTAAAGAAAAAAAATTACAAACTGACATTCATAACTGAATACAATACGAAAACATCAAGAGTAAATTAAAACAAAGCAGTAATTGGTGAGTGTGTATTTCCTCCTCATCGCAGCAATGCAGCAATTCCTTTGCTTTAAAAAAAGTGTACTTATCTCCCTGAATTGTCATTTATCATGCATCAATAGAAAACGCACTGTTCCGTGCTTAAAGCTCATCTCTACAGAAGAGGAGCCAGGTCAGCACAAGCACACCACCACTGCCAAGACAGAAATCATGCCAGCACACACAACCGTACACCGGAGCCAGGCTACAGAATTACAGAAGGTCTGGAGAAGATGGCAAGTTCCAGCTTTTTTTCCCTTCCATGCTTTGTCCATCTCTCTTACTTACCTATTTATGGATTTATACTCAACATTAATTTCCCACAAATTTTTCTCTTGACAAGCATATTTTTAAAGAAAGTCTACCATTGTTCTAGTACCCACAAAATTAATGAAAAGTATTCTGGATGCTCTACCTTTTTTTTTTTTTTTTTCTTTTTCCCTAATCCCCCAAACAAAAAAACTGTAACAAGACTAGTTACTTCTCTGTCTAAGACAGAGCTGAGGAACTTAAGAACCTTATTAGATGCAGAAACGCTTTGCAGAAGAAACAGAAATTAAACAAGCTTTACTGTATTTCCTTGGCTCAAGAACAGAGTGTATTAGCGCTATTAACATTCTCTATCTTCTCAGTCATATTTTCTGTGCGTGAGTCCTAAAACTAGAAAAAGTAATAGGAAAAAACAAAACAAAACAATGAAGACAAAACATAGTGTTGGGAACATTTTCTAATTTAGAAGCCACATTGTTCTCTTTGTAAGATACAGGATAAGCGACTGGGGGGCTTATAGAGTGTCAGTGTTTATCTAGATTGTTTAAAAAGCTTACAGGTCTGTATGTCTGCTAAGGTTTATATTTGTTAGAAAGAGGTTCATAATGACTCTTCAGGGAAATTAACTGAAGGTAAGTGTGAATACTACCAAAATTGCATGTTGTGATACCATTTTATAAGTGCCCCACAACTACACTTTGAGTTGATATTTCCCCTTCCAGAGAGGAGGATTTTGTTTATGTCCCTGAAAGCGGGAACATCCGGAACTATTTAACCACTGTAAACATTTTTTGATATTTAACAAAAAGTAGAATCTGACTCCTCCCCTCTGCTTTATTAGTTGTCCTTGTTCTGGTCAAGGAAACAGATTTACAAGAATCAAAGAGAGAATCCTACAAGAGACTCCAGCAGACTTTGAAATTTTGACACTCAAGCAACTGCATTCACCCAATCTTTTTTTTTTTTTTTTACACTGAATTTGTCAGGGAACTGTACATACCCAAGATGACTGGATGTTCTGGAACTCGATCCCAAAGTAATCCGATTCAATCAAATTCAGATGCTTGTAAACTTCTGTCAATAATGTCTGGCCATAGTATTTTGACTAAGGAAGTTAAAAAAAAAATAAATAAAAAAAAAATACAGTGGCATGAAGATAAGTAAGTTTACAGCAAATTAGAAAAAAAATTACAGCATCTTCAGAAACTGTAGAAAAACATGTCAAAGACTGTTCACAGTATTTTTGTCACTGTAACACCCAAACATCCAAGATAATGCAGAGTGTCACACAAACAAGTTTCACAGAAGCAGAGGAACCCAAGCAGGACTTCCCAGGGCCAGGCGGGCCGCAGCCAGGAGTCAGGCCCACAGCAGAGGCTGCTCATCACAGCACATGCAAGGCTTTTGCTGATAGAACTAGAACCCATCTTCTCCAGAGGAACACCTTTGAAAAACCCTAATGTTTTTGTTACAACAGTGTTCAAGAAAACCCAAGGTGATAGTATTTATTCTGTTAATTAAGAAATAAACAGGAAGGCTATAGTGGGAACCCAAACACCCTCCTCTCACCCTATGCCTTCTGTGTAAAGTCATCGGTGATGAATCCCTCCTTCAGGAAACTCACTCACTAGCCCTTTTCACAGTCAAGTTAGGTACAAAGCCACAAGACAAACACTAGCAGAAAGCAGCTATGGTAATACAGGAGAAAATGGGAAACACACAGCACGCCCAAAACAACTATGCTTGGATCTGCTTATTAAAACACACGAGCTTGCTCTCAGCATTTATTATTGCATGACTATAGCAGCCACCACAAGAAATACAGCATTTATGAACCTGCACATCAGCCTGGGAAAAGAATTCAAAGGGCTTTTGCATCCCTCTGCCCGTTCCAGCAACACACAAAAGCTGGCAGGATGGCCAGCGTATGTTGCAGAAGGAGGCAGGGCAGACACTGAAACCCATGTTCTACCTTGGACCACAAAACTAATCCTGCAACTGTTGGAGCAGGGTAGACCCGGCAGCCCTGGGGATCCCGCTGGAGTGCAGTAGACCTGGCAGCGACTCCAGAGATGGGTAAACCTGGGAGCCCTGCTCTGACTGGACCGCAGGTAGACCTGGTGGCCAGCTGCAGAGACAGGTAGACCTGGCAGCCCTGGCTGTCCCTCTGGAGCCAGGTGACCCAACATGCCTCGGGTTTTCATGCCACCCAGGTCTTGTTTCTTTGGAAACAGAGTGCAGGAAGACTCTACAACTTTCCCCATCAAAGCTGGCACACAGTTCTGTAATTCACTCTTTAACAGTGCATCTTTAAAAGCATTAGGTATTATAATAACTTAGTAATAGATTAATAAAATATGCAAATGAAAATAACAACAGAAAGAATGAGCTATATTAGGTTAAAATAGAGAGGGTTTAAAAAAGTAAAAAATATGGTGAAAGTTGGGGAAATTGTTTAACATTACTGAACCATTCTATGAAATGCATAAAAATTCAAGAGTAATTGCTTCTTAGAAGAAAAAAAGATTAACTGTCCATGTTTTTAGAACTGTGCAATTAGCTAAACACTCCTGTAGCACTTAAAAAACCCAAACCAGCTTCAGTGAGAAAAAGTATGACAGCTCTGCAGTATTGCAAACCTGAAATAGCTTTGGGAATCACACTGCTGTGAATGGAGCTGACCAGACCCAACACTATAACTAAGGAGGAAAGTACAGAAACACAAGGAAAGAGAACAACACAAGATGGGCTCGACCTCATTCATGCTTTCATGAGTCACAGGTACCTATAAGGGCAACCATGGTGTGAAGCAGTGGTCAGGCAAATTCCCCAGGCACAAACACCATTCATGCAAAAAGTTTCTTGGCATTGCGCTGGATCAGGCCCCTGAGGCTGGTACGCCCAAATAAAACTGAGTCAGAAGAAATGATCCAGTTCTTTGTCACTTCAGTGGATGCAGAGATGCTTGGCTGGGAGATGACTCAGTATGGTAAGGAGTGCTCTCTTTGTCTGGACAAGTTTTGTGATGTCTAAAGCGGCATTTTCTTTGTAAGAACACAACTGATTTTTTTTTTTTGTTTGTTTGTTTTAATCCGTGATGGCAAAAGACTCTGTGAGTATGTGTATTTGTTTTTAAACAATGACTATGAAATAAGGAATGATACATGTAATGGTTAACTGTATCTTCAATAAATAACATTCTGCCTCTTCTGTCTACAGGCATGTTTCTCCGGCTTGCCCACAGGACACACATGCTCCTGGAAAAACACATTTTGAAAATTCATTTTTAACTTTCAAATGGAATGCATTGCTGGCCTTCACTTGTGAAAAAATCTTAAAATAGTAACAGAAAAAAAATCCTTAAATATAGTAGGACTTTTTTTTTTTTTAAAGTGCAGATGCACATGCATTTATTATGTGGATCAGCGCATTATTATTGTGGGGATGCAACAATACCTTGACCAACCTGACACACTTCCATCTGCAGAAGACAGAACATGCCAGCCTGCCTTTTCACAGACAGATCTACTAACCTGTAAGAAGCTACTGACCAGCAGATATCGTGTGACCCCAAGTCTCTGATTTCTCAGTTGTGAAATAACCAGCAATTCTGGTTCCAATCACCTTCTTGGTGGGTGAACTTGGATTAACTTGTGAAAGATGTCTGGTAACAGTTCGACAAGTTTTACAATCAAACCATGCACTGTGCTGATTCAGGAAACTATGTCCTGTCCATAGCTAGTTACATACAGCCATTAAAATTATCCCCATCAGATTGTCTGTGGTTGCTCCCATGCATAGCCTTTAAATGGCGTTATGGGTCTGTGGCTCCATCAAGCCCCATGCCCGATGATAGTCCCAGCTGCCTCCATTTCTCCCAAAAAGGGAGTTGGTACGGCATACATACCCTCGGCACCTCTCTCCCTCCACTGCCGAGCCCACGCTCTGTTGAAGAGACTCTGAAGATGAAGAAATTAAGAAGGTCGGAGCTGTGAGCACTTTGCAATTGATTAAATTATAAAGGTGCCAACCAAATGTTCAAAGTGTGACATTATTTTAACTGGGCTACCAACTGTAATTTTGGATGTCACTTACAACAACAAGCCAAGAAAAATTTCATTCCAAGCTGAACATCTTTCCATAGTACTTCCTTCAAAGTATAAAGCAACAACGACAATGCCACATTTTTAAAGAATAGTATTAATTTTATAATTTATAACTACACTTTATTAATTAATTTTATAAAAAAGCTTGAGACAGAACACAATCTTTTATGTCCCAAATATTGTGGGAAAACTCTTCTCAGACCTATTTAATTCCTCAAATTGTTTGTTACACTTATAGCCATCCTTTCCAAAAAGCTTCTTTAACAGTTTAAAGTTGACAAAAATGAAAGCTACATAGTAGGTAGCTTCACGTCATTGTTTAACCTGCATAAAAGCAGCACAAAGCAAAATCTTTTAAGTAATTACCTAATTACTGTAATTTTGATGTGAGGGCAAGAAGCTGCATGAATGCATTTCAGAAAGGTCCCCTTTTCAACACAAATTCACAACGTGGCATACTTTCCATTCCAAACTTCTCAATTACTCTTTATATGCTGCCAAGACAACGACTACTGATACTACTGAATTACTGAATTATTCCAGAAAGAGAGAGAAGAGAGAGAGAAAAGAGAGAGAGAAAAGAGAGAGAGAAAAGAGAGAGAGAAAAGAAAAGAAAAGAAAAGAAAAGAAAAGAAAAGAAAAGAAAAGAAAAGAAAAGAAAAGAAAAGAAAAGAAAAGAAAAGAAAAGAAAAGAAAAGAAAAGAAACACAACACAGGGTAAAAAAAATTAAATAGGCAGCTAACAGAGCTTTCCCTGGTTACCCAGCTCTAACTGTACTACAGACTGTTGTAACAAGTCATCCAAGTCATCATTCAGAGAGTGTTCAGTACAATAGATTTTTTTTAAGTCAATTTGTATAATCGGACCCAGCTTGGAAACCCCTCTTGCATAGGTCCAAGGGGGTACCCTGCCAGGCAGTGATGCTCCGGAGGTTCTGCGCTGGCAGGACCCCTGGGGGGACAATCCCCTGCCTGGAGGAGTGACACCATCAGAGGCAGGCTCAGTACTAAGCCAGGAACCAACATTTTAAGCTGAAGTCTCTTGACTGAAGGCAGCATGTGTCAGTCAGAAAAGTAAACATATTCAGTGTTAGCAATTTTTAGGACCGAGGAGTAAAATGTAAAAATAAAAAGTCAGAGTGACAGTTACTTTTGCTTTATGATCCTGTTATTTCCTATTTTCTCAAATATCACTACCTACATGGCAGATCCTCCCTCTGCCGCAGTGTTTTAGCTTAGGAAAACAGAAAAGCAAACTCGGAACACATATCCTATGTTTTTCACCACACATTGTTCAGTATTATCAAAACCAGTTCTTCCTCTGTAACTCCCAAACATGTCTTCCAGAACTTCCTAGCTTTCTGCTAGGAATATTTTATACTTAACTCATATTTTAACTTAAACTCCCCCAAACCCCAGTGTTTTCATAATGAGTAGTATTCTCATATTCCAAAATTGACAGACTGCCCTTGCTCAAACTTTCCAAAAGCAAAATCCACTTTTGGCAGCAGTTAGGCTGGGG
>VXAK01006535.1:0-21470 GCA_013399435.1 Arenaria interpres | reverse complement strand
CGCGGGGACCGGTCCGGTCCCACATTCACTCACTGGAACGGGGCCGCGAACCGCTCGTCTTTTTGCAGTGACTAACGTGCGTGCCAACCTCAGGGCCCGGCGGCGCGGGGCTGCGCCCACCCGCCACCGGGGAAAGGGAGGGACGGCAAAGAGCACGGGGAAAGGCCAGGAGCCACCCGGTGTCTGAGAACTTGACCTTTTCACAACAGTTTGGAAAACAGGACGTGAGCCTGGCAGGTGACTTCTCACGCAGAACAGCCCCTTCAACCCCGAGCGGCTTCACCACCCTCACCCGCTGAAAGAAGCCGCTCACAGATGTAACGAGCCATTCCTGACGAGCAACATTCTCAGGGAAGGAAAAAAAAAAAAAGGACATACGGTTTTAAAAACACGTCCCATTATTTCTTCTCCTGAAAAAGGGAAATAGAACTGAAGAATCTCGTGCATACAAAAAAAAAAAAAAAATGAGGAAAGTTGCAAAAGTAGATGCAGCATTTTAGATAACTCCATCGGTAAAAACATTTGTGATTCCAATAAACTGAAGCACCTTCATCACTGAAAAGGGTATTCCAGGACTCTGTTCTGTCGACTGTGTGCACTGCACTTCTACAGGCAATGAAAATGGAGTAGTCAATTTTATTTGCAGCTTAAGCACTAACACAGTTTCACATCCTTTAAAGTGCAGACACTTCAGAGTAATCTTCATTTCAATCACCTAATTTAACATCTAAAAAGACCACAAAAATTTTCTTCTGCAAAAAAAAAAAAAAAAAAGCAGCTGTTGCTAAGTTGGAGAACAAATCTGATGCGATCGCTTTAAAAAGCAACATATGACAACAATCAGAGAGAGGAAGCAATAATTACAGATACAGTAAAGGCTTTGGAAGCGCCAGCACCCTGCTGGGGATGCTCTGCTGTACATTGCTAACTCTATTGCTCACACAAAACACATGCAATTTATGGCACTGAAACAATCCAGTAATGAAAGGGCACTGAAGGTTCCGTGTGTTTAAGTGCCCACGGAACCCGTACCTCTGTTTCTCCCCACTGCTCATTTCCAGCCTTTCCACCCACCACAGGCAAAAAAAAAGTTATTTTCCACCATCGCATGAGGAGTTTAATAGGAGTTTAATAGGCACGAGTGTTCCTCTGAGACTGGTTTACTTGCCACAAACCCAAACCTTCATATGTGCATTCCCAGTTCTTCAGGGCAGACAACCCTGATGTGCTGATGGTACTTGGCAGCTATTGCTCCCTAAATGCTAAAATATTTCTATAACAGGTTTTCTCATATATATATGTAAGAAAACTATAAAGTACGTACATGTCACTATAACAGGTGTCCCCGTTAGAAAAGCTACCACCCATACCCACGTGCTTAGGACCAGGCCATCAAAGGACGTGGCACCACCTGCCATCTTCAGGTCCTTCCACCACAGGACAAGACTCCACTTCTACAAGCTGGAAGAGGACAACAGCTCTGCGCTCATGGAATCACCTGGTGGGGGGAACAGCCCACACAGAGATGATCTGATTCCTACTCCCAGCCAAACGGGGTACAAATAGGAAGTGCCTTATCAAGCTGAACCTCTGCCCTACACATGGCTTGTTTACAAAAATGCTCAGCACAAACACAAAACATGCTTGAGACATGGTGTTGGAGAATCTGGAATATAAAAGAGGGAGCAGATGGTTATCTAACCCGGTGCAGACTCAGCAATATGTTCTTCCATAAAGCCATCCGCAAAGACCTCCAAGTTTCTTTAACTCCCACGACGGCAAACTTTTGGACCATCCAGGCAGTATGTTTGAATCCTTTACAACAGGAGGAAGTTTAGAGAACAAAGCTAGAGGAAGAAGAATTGTCACTACATGTAAAAGTCAGTTGTTGCTATTGGAAAGATGCAGTGTCAGGACAAAGTACAATTTTATCCTTGTGAGATAAAAACTTATAATGAGGTGTAACTAATATTACAGATAATCTACATCATATTCTCCTCTTGGCCTGAGTGGGACAATCAGAATTACCCATTTATGACACTATGATATCATTGCTTTCTTTAGTCACCCTCTGGATGATTAAAGTCCTTCAAAGCATGCTTCTTATCCAACCAAGAAAAACAGCATCTGGAAAAGCTTCTTCCTGTTCAAGTTCTTCATCATGGCAAAGAGAAACTCTGCAGAGTGAGAAATTATACCTACTGGTAATTTGGTTAGCGCATATTTTCCAAATACATACTACAAAGTTCTGTTTCTTAGAGGTCTCCTATCTCATAATAACACAAGCAATTCCAAAAACTCACTTATGTTCAAGCAGGTACAGTGCTTTTTACAACAATTCTCCCATCAATTCCTACCTGGAGATATCCAATGCTTTCCTGTACTTCGCAGTACAATTGTTATCCAAAGCCTAAGCATAGTGTCAGGACTAACCACAAGGGCTGATAGCTTTCTCCACAGGATGATCACCTCCTCTTTCCCATCACCTTTGAGGACCTGGTGTCACAGTACTGGCTGTAGAGCACCTCAGAGGTCTACCAAATGAAAAATTCTCATTTCCACAAATGCGTTTACAGCTTAGGTTGACCGTCATAGCAATTAGTGACTACCCTGGTCCTATTCCTGGTCTGAAAGTGTTTCATCCCAGAAGAGCTCAGTCAAGTATTCTGCAGTTTGTAATGGTCTGTGCAGCAGAACCAGGCGGGAGACCTGTTGCCTCGCTTCACTGACCCATCGTCACTGACCATTGCCTTCCACATTGACTCCGTCGTCTCAGTAGAGAATGGTCTATGTGGATTGGCCAGTCATTCCTCAACCTGTCTCACCCATGACAAATAAGTTCTCTACCAAACAGCTAAGAATTGCATCAGACCACTTCTCAAATAGGAAAACCAAGCCAATTTCAGCAATTATAGCCAGGTGCTGTTCTGTACTCACAGCCCACTGGTACCCCAGATGGTAGGAAAACCTGAAAGAGAGTAAAATCGTAGAATTGGATCAGTACGCTGACTGTCATAAGCAAAGAGCAAAAGACTCAAGCTGAGGCAAATGAGAATTGGATAACTAGAGATTTGATCTGCTTGACCAGCACAAAGAATGAGGAACATGGACATACCTGTACATATCGCTTCCCAGAGTTACTCTCACCAGGTTCACTTACTGTTAAAATTGACCTGGAGGCACAGGAGAAAGACTGTTCTTCAACAGCAATGAATGAAGATACTTCAAAAACTGGCAAAATGCACCTTGTTATACCTCTGCCAGTAGAACATCAACGGCAGTCATCGTGAGCAGCATCATTACAGAAACTAATTTCCACGCTACAGAATTTTGTAGGGTCTTTTTGTGGGGGCGTCCACTTCCAACCTTAACTTCCACTTCCAGCTTCCCCCAGCCCAGGCATGCTAGGGCACTTCTTACAGGGGTAACCCTTTGGATTCTTCACGTTGCATTTTTCAGGAGTCCCTTCTACACACACTCTACATAGCAATTACATTGCCCTTTATAAAGTGCAAAGTCCACTAGCTCCAGACTATGACCTGGAATTAAACCTTCAATGTTAACCAGTTCTTTAGACCAGGCACAGGCACTTATCTACAGGAAAAAATTCTGCTATAGCCTGCTACCAGGAAAAACTAGTGGATGCAACCCTTTTTTTGCAATCACCTACTTTGACTTTCATAATTGTATCTGTATTTTAATTTAGCTCTCATGGTGAAAGTGGCAATCAGAAGAAACAAATTAAGCTCAGCGTATGCTCATATCTGGGCACACACACACACGCTGGCACTTGCTCTGCAACTTCTCTGGGTCTGATTAAGGGACTTGTCTCCACACGTCCTCCCTGCCCAGACGGCTCAGTCTGTAGCCAGCAGCAGTTCTGAATCAACAGCACAAAAGTCAGGAATGAACACAAGCTGCAAAGAAATCCAGCTGCTGAGCCTCAATGCTGAAACAAAAATCCAGGCAAAAAGGGCCATAAAAGAACAGCCACCGTCCGATCGCATATTGCCCCCAGCTGGTAAATCCGTCTTATTGCAGAAGAGCATAAATAGCCCCTAAATTTGCTTTAAACAGAACGTCAGCTTTTCTGATAGATGTTAATCCTAAACATTAAGCAGATACGAAACAGACTTTTCTACAACTATGCAATTTGTTTCTCGTTTTTACTTAACACAGCCTGCACGGTGAGGTTAAGCAAGCAGCTCTGAAGCAGCAAGCTTCACACCCCCTCCCCCCCGCATTTATTTATTTATTTATTTTAAAAAAAGCCTCATTGAGGTTCATGTAATTTCCATACTCATAAAGTCAGGCTCATATTTGTTACCTCAGAGGAGCCGTACAAGGGTTCCATCCAGTCACAACTTGTACGTGCTTCAAAGAGCTACATCAAAAACTTCTGCGTTTGGGAGGGGGGAAGAAACAAGACACAACCAAGCAGAAGGCACCACTCCCCCAGAATCTGAAATTCTAACAAGAAAAAAAATCAATTTTTTTTTCACATACCAATAAACTTTAGTCAACACGACTACACAAAAGCCCAGTTAACAGAGGTGTATCTTAAATATAGAGGAGAGAAAGGCCTAGTCCTGTTTCACAGACAGGAGACAGGATGCTTCCGAACGAAAAGAAAAATCAAGGATCTGCAAACACTAATCCCAGATAAATGTGGCCACTGCCAAATAAACCTGCCTGGAGGTTTTCAGTAACACTAACTGCGCTGCCTTAAGTTCCTGTCAAAAAATGAGGCGACCGGACAGTAGACCGGTAGCAAACCAGGGAACTGGTTTTAAGATTCCCCACTCTGCTCCCCAAACCAAACCAATTATTCCAGCTGTTTGTGCCAGGAAAGCAGCGCATGGGACTCCCCACCGGTTCCCCAAGGGAGAACCTGGGCACAGCCCAGGGCTGCGCACAGCTGCTGGACACACACACTGCCGTTCCTCCCACCCTCTTCTTCCGTGTTTCAAAGCAGATCAAGTCGGCAGCCCAAGACTATTTGCTGGGCATAAGGGGAAGATTAAAACCAGTTTTCTTGCTCCTGATCCAAACTTCCCAAAGAGAGTGCCACAGCAGAAACCAAACCGTGTCTTCTCTTCAGGGGGAAAAAAAAAGCATGGAGCAAGTACCACTGCAGGAACAGCTTGGCATAGGTGTTGGGCTCTCCCTAATGGAAAAGCTTCTAAAGCAAAAGTGAATCAAAAAATGTTAAAACAATGGGACAATTGCAAATGATAAGGCACAGAAGTGGGCATGTTCTGAACAAAGCATTTTACTGTCAGTGCCTTTCCCTTTTTTTAGTAAATATACTGTTGAAGCAGCAGAGTTTCTGTTTAAATGAGTGTTTTGCATTAGGTCTCAGGGTGTGCTTATTTACTCATCCTATACAATATGCTGAGCTATCCTCACAAAGCTTGGGAGCTCCTCTTTGTCCTACATGAGAAATTTTCCCATGAATTCTTGGCTTCTTGGCTTATAAAAATTCTTGGCTTATAAAAACGAGGTGATTCCTTCTCTTTGCCCCACTAGCCTCAATGTGTTTCTCAATCAAAGCAGGAGCACTTTAAGCACAGTACCTTGACACAGTGAAGTTGCTAACGGCTGGCGTCTCCTACAACTTAAGTACCTCTGACCTTTTGCCATGCCTTCACTTACGTGACTTATGCAGTTCAGCAGAAATTTGTATCTGGCAACTTGGACCCCTCTGGGAACGCAGACGTACCTTAAATCTGATGTGCCAAGCACTGATTGCATCACCCCAGAAGATACAGGCAAAGCTGAGGATCCAAGGAGGGCCGAGACTGGAGCTTAAACAATTAGCTCTAAACCCGTTTATACTGAGTTTCAAAGAAAGTGAGCAGGAAGAAGCCCCAGGCTTGGCAGTTCGCAGCTCTCCTCACTCTTTTCCTATCAAGGAGCTCAGTCTTTCCCACAGCAATCAAAGCACTGCACTTCTTGCCTGGTGGGACCTGTTTCTTACAAGCCACCAGGCTGTCTGCAGGGCTGCCTCTGCTCTAGCCAGAGGTACTTTCCGAAAAGCATGTTGTTCTCTGTCTGAGATCGCCGGACACCTTCCCTGTCTTGCTAGACTTACAGGCTCTCATTCCTGTGGGTGGAAGTCAGCTTCATTTGTCTGCTGCATTTCAAGCACCGAAACCAAACTTGCAAAGGTACAGCTACATCAGAAGATCTTGCCTTGGTAAACACTGCAGAAACTCCCCAGCACACCCGGAGCTCTGACACACCCTGAGGTGGCTACGGGCCAGAGCCAGGCAATCCTGCCCTGGCTGGGCTGCCGGGGCCACAAAGCTGGCCTTCAAACTGCTCCTTAGGCAAATGTATTCTCCCTCCTCATCCTCCCTCCGTTCCCAGGTGCTGGGCTTGACCCAGAACTGCACCAAATCTGTCTTCACTGCACGTGCTGGGGGAAAAGCTCTACAGCAAGTTGAACTGCAAAGTGTTTTAATCACCCAAATGAAACCTTTCTTCCAACCACGGGAATCCCTTGAAGAGTGTCTTTCTGGCTTTCTCTCACCGTCTGCCGGCAGGAGCCCGGTGTTAAGCTCTTTGTGCTCTATTCCACACACAACGTTGGGAAAACAGCAAAGATGGAAGATCATATAATTTCATGGAGTTTTGTACTGAATTCCAGAACGTCTTCCCAAACCAACAGTTTCAATTCTTCCCAAAGCCTTCATGGATTATATTCCTGCACATCCCACAGACTGTCAGTTAACAACCTCGTTTGCCCTCTATTTCAGATATTTCCATAAAGCATGCAGTATTTCAGGATCCACTACTAGGTGTCCAGAAAAATGCAGAAAAGGTGACATTTTTCATTTTTCTATACACAGAAACAGGAGTTAGCAGATATTTTGTTCACTTGGTTTTTTAACCACTAAAAACAGTGAAACAAGCTAGCAAAATCCCCATGGGAAATCCTCTGGGGCACAGAAGCAAGAGAAACCAGAAATGCCCTGGAGTTGTCCATGAAACAGAGACACGAGGGTGCTGAGCCATGTCCATCCGGGACACTCAGAAACACCCACACAAGCCTGGTCAACTGCTTGATAGACAGGACTCTGGTGGTAGAAGTTACTTACCTGGAAACAAGAGGCTTCTCTGTGTTCACACCCTCTGCTCAGCCACAAACAGGGGACTCAACTGACATCAAAGTTACAACCGAGGTGGGAATCTCCTCTCCTTCAGAATCTTGTGAGAATACCCTACTAATTTCCAGCTTTTGTAGAAGATAAATAAATAAAAAACTCCATCCATTTTCGCTCTAGACTTTTTGATACTGCTGCCCAGGACAGTAAACCACAAGTGCATTGTTAAGAGAAAGGCCGAATATAAGTCCTTTTTGGCAGAATTCGTTAATGAAATGCCAAGCACTCTTTTCTTCTAGCATCACAAGACAGCCCTCCTCTCAGTCACTTTACTCTGATGTCATCAGAATGTTTATGAAGAGAGACAGACGTATGAGTAATTCATCCACAGGCGTCAACTGAATGGAAAGCCCAGGAGCAAGTGGTGTAAATCTGATCTCTGTCCCAGCCATCCTAATATTCAGAATGACCTGGAACAGGTACTTGAGAGGCTCTTAACAATCTCCTTCCCCATTCTTTGCCCAAGAGCCAAGGTGGCCAGGGAGTAAGCTCCAACTACTCTGTTCAGAAAAGGAAGCACTGCTGTGGACAGCCCACTGTCACTAACTGGGACAAGTGGAACCTACAAGAACGTTTCCCCAAAGGTGTGGATGAAATATGAGAAAAATTCTGGGAATTTGCAAGACACCAAATGGAAGAAGCAAAGAAAAGGCGGGAGTCCAAAGGCAGAAGAAAAAAAAAAATAAATCTACTGAATAACACAGAGACAATCAGAAGAAAATAAATGCTAAGTATGTTGAAGAATGGTATGAGTGGGTAAAAAGGAACAGAAATACTCATTGAAGTGCAGGCATAAATTGGATGAGAAATGCATTCAAAGAAAAAGGTTAAAAAAGATACACATCTACAGTTACATGGAAAATCTGCATCCAAATACAGTCAGCTGTATTATGCTACTGCATATAAAAACCCTAGGAGTTTATCTGCATAGCCATATGCTAACAACACACTGCAATTCCTCCAAAATAATGTGATGGCTTGGGTACATTAAGCAGATTTAAAGCAAAATAAAACATTCCTTCTAGCACTGTCAATAGCAAAACAATGTACAAAGGAAATTTTCAACATGGATAATTAGGTTTATCATTATTTTAATATTTATACTAAAATACTGCAACTTTTGTTTTTAATCCCAATCTTCCTTTTTTTTCCTACATATAAGTGTATAATAAAAAGGTTTGTGGATTAGTCCACAATCCACACATTTCTGAATAGAAAGCTTACAGTATGTTTACACAATTTTGTGAGGTGTTTTACCCAACAGTTTTGATGTGCTATTTCAGTCCCCATCCCCAATTACCATTCTTTCTGTTTATGTGCACAGAACTAACACATCTGGATGATTTTTTTACAATAACTTTTCCAGTAATTATTTCATTGTGCAACTCTTAGCGCAATTCTTTTCCAGCACTCCTTTCCAGAACTGGATTTGAATTCCACAAAAGTAGTTTTCTACACCTGACAGAAAGGATACCATTCTGAAATAAAATACAATCAGTACATGCTAAAAAGGCTTCTCTCAAAAAGTGGGTCTGACGTACTCAGGATGCTTCCTTGCCTCTTCTCTCATGCTACCCTAAAGATGAATCTTTCTTTAATGTACCAGTTCCACACTAAATACTTCACATAAATGAAACACAAACATACTTTAAAACAATATCTTAAGGGTCATAACATGCACGGGTTTTTCCCCTGTGGAGTAGTCTGACCGCGTAATGTGTGCCTCCCAGCAGTGCAAAGCAACTCAATACAGCAACCCAAAGCAAGCTGTACCACAGCACATGCAAAAGCGGCACATTCCAAACTTGAAGTGCTGCTGTAAAATCCTCTGGGTATTAAGTTAGCTCAAGAATCCAAAAACAAGGACACAACCTGGTGCTCTTAATCTGTAACAGCCACAGGGGTCACTGAAGTCACTTCAGAGGAAGATGAACCCTAAATTACATTGAAATATCTAGAACAAAGATCAAACACCCTTTCAGTCTCTCCAGAGATGAAGCACGAGTCACTGGAGAAAACAATGACTCTTAACACTTACATATATAAGCACCACCTAACAAGAAGTACTTTCATTCTATGCTAGAATAATAATTAAGGGACTTGCAAGTTTGGTGAGAGTTGCTGAAAAAGCAAGATCCCATAGGTAGGACTTTAGCAGCTCTGGGAACACCCATAGGGAAAGGCACTGTACCAATTTTATGCAGGTTCATCAATGTGTTCTTTCAACCACATCTGGATTTCTCCTTTATAGTTAAAACATAACACCACAAATTAATAATATTGCCAGGCTGATTATAATGAGGAATCATAACAAAACAAAAATGTATTTTAGCATTTTTTATTATCGTTTTGGCAGTACATAAAACAGAATATAACAGATTTTTGTACCAAAAGCAAGTAATTTTTGCTACCAACTAGAAAGCTCTGCAAATTCAAAATTATTTTGACTGTTAAGTAAAAAAAAATGTTACAATGCTGTCACAGAAAAAGAATTGTGGCCAGTTCAGCAGGCCACCAAATAACATATACCTTTTGTCTCCAAGTCGTTCTTCTACCAGCAGTTGAGTTTGTCTAAAACAGAATCTCAGAAAGGTAGTCTCACTTTTCATGTCTTACCATGAAACCATCACAAGAAAAGTGAAGGGGAAATAGACCTTCAGATACACCAGGCATAGTATGAATCATTGCCCCAAAGACTTGGGAAGAAGCAGCAGTCAGGTGTCTTAAATATTTCAGTTAAAATGGCAAGTGCTATCAACTTGCTTTTTACTATTAAAAAATAAAACAAAACAAATATGGAAATATTTCTCCTGCTAGAATTTGTAGATCAAAAATCATTTGCCTAAGAATCAAACAGAGTATTTTATCCTGATCAAATATTTTAATAGATACATGATATTTCAAAGAATAAGACATTGCTTAAAATAATTCCACAGGTAGTAACCAAACAGCATTAAATGCACGGACGATCTGCTTTTGTTCCCATGTTAGAAAATACAGGAAAAAACTATCAAACCAACATACATGGAGATAGTTACACGTACAACCAGTCCCCCCTTTGCATACAGTTTAGATTTCACAGTTTTTTTTCAAGTACGGGTTCACAGTACTATTGCAGCTTACCATACCCTACTGAGCTTATAGGTGAAAACACAACGTCCCAGAGTTGCTCTGCTTGGCAAAGAGGCCAGTGTCTGAAGCACACTGTGTACAACATGTTTAACAGAGAGATAGCAGACAAAGAGCTTAACAGTAGACAAACTTTGCATTATCAGGAAAAAAAAAAACAGAACCAGACCAGATTTGTGGCAACTGAATGACAGCATGGGACTTCACAAAGTATTTGATGACTTAAGTCTATAGTTCTTTTCGTAAATTTATGACAACTGATCCACAAAAATATATCAAAAGATTTAGAAATAAATGAGGTGGTATGTTTTCTGAGAGTACTGCCACATTCCTATCCCTCTACACATCCTTTCCAAAAAGCAAGACAAGAACTTAGAAGTGCAAATTTTTCCATCTAAGCTTTATATGTAAATATTTGACAAAATGGGACTTAAAACTTCTGTGCATCTCAACATACAAAAAGGTTCTCATTTTCACTTTGTAAAGATTAGCAAAGGTCAGATGAGTTGTGCAAAACTTGACAGTAATTGCTTTTGAGAAGAAAACTGGAGGTCCCTTGCAAAAGCTACAATTGCAGGATTTTACTTCACATTTTTAAAGAGACTCAAATATAAAACAATTCATAAACAGTAGTTTCAGGCAGGTAAGAATTTCAGTTGCTTAGCAGGTTGATATTTAATCCATTTAAGTACTATTGGAATTATACATTAGCTGTAGAAATCCTATAATTTTTTTTAAAGAAACATTAAAAAAAATTTAAAAAGTCACAGCTGCACCTGAGCTCAAAGAAGAGAAAAAAGTTGCTATTCTATCTATTTATCAGCTATTTAGATAACAATGTTTTGGAACAGATCAGGTTAGGAAGTCTGGTTGCTGGCTTTATCAGAAGTAGTAGAAAAACCAACCCCGGTGTATTACTGCTGACCCTACCAGCCCCCACCCCTGTAGCTGTATACTAGAGCTGGTTTTATGTACTGCAAATACAATACCAGATACCAAAAGTAGTAGAAGTCCAGCCATGCTAAAAAACAGTCTCCTTTACTATCAGTGTTAAGGAAAGTGACCTTGGCCTTTAAAAGGCAAACCCAAAAAAACAGTGTAACTTTATCAGAGTCACTTCCAAAGTAATACTGCTAACTCCACCTCGGAGCAAGACCTTAAAATACAGTTTGCATTGATCTTGTTAGGCACAGATCACTTTAAAAAAAAAGAGAAGTGTGCTAGATATATTTTATACTACAATTAATGGTTTGCAATGCCCTAAAAATAGTACGAAAATATTCATTAGGAATTATATAATTTCTTATGGATTTGGATATAGGAAACACCTATGCATAAAAACCTCCTCTTTGGGGTTTACCTCATTTAACAATATCAGCATTTATCAAGTGTATATGGCTACAGTAATGCCAGAAAATAGCAGGACTGATTTGTGCTGACCTACAAGAAACTTTAACATTTATCTGCAATAGAATAAGAGATTTTAGGCAAACAAGAAAGTATACGCATTCCTCAAGGTTAAATGGGAAGGAAATAAAACGCCTGTCATATAAAATACAGTGTACCTCTTAAAGAGGCAATTCCTCTTATTTCTTTTGTTAAGACACAAGGCATGCTTGAATTTTAATTTGGTACTTGCAGAGGCTAAGAAAATCATCTGCACTGAGCAGAGACAAAGAAAGGACTGATGGTTTTACAGACACACACCTGTAAACACTGCAAAAAAAACCCCAAAACAACTAACCTTGCAGGGATCCCTAGTGCAGTGACTATTACAGGCCATTGAACAAGGTATGACTGACAGCTGTTTATTTCTAAATGTAATACAAAGCTAAAAGCAAGGAGCTAAATAAGCCATATTAAAAAAAAAAAGTAATCTAACACTTCACCAGGCTAGAAAAGTTTCAATGTCTAATTTGTATCCCTAGTACAATGGGAAATTGAAAATAAGCTCAATATAAGAATTACTAAACAAAAACAAAGTCAAATGTGTTTAATATATAAAATACCAAGTGAGTACATGTTATGAAATACATATCACAGGAGTTACCACAATGCATTTCCATCTTAAACTTTTAAGCAAACTCCAAGTCACATGTTGAGCAAAAGGCAGCCTGTTTGGTATAACACCACCGCAATTCAACTCCAGAAAGTCTCCTTTAAGTCAGGGTATAAAGTAATCTGAAAACAAGACAGAAAAACACAATTTAAGATCTGCTATCTTTTTACAGTTAGAAACCTGAAAAAACTGCAAACATTTAAAAGTCGCAATGAAACAATGACTTCATCATGCATTTGAGAATCACCTGTTTACACAATTTCAAAAAATCCTTCCACTATTCTTGCCAGCATATATTGCATTGACTTTCTGGAAAATTTGGAAATACACACACACACACACACACACACCCCACCATACTAACGTTTAGATTGGCTCTAAGCCATTTCACTTCACAAACTGCAGCTAAATCTTTAAAATTAAAATTGACATCCGTGCAAACCCATCTTGTAAGTATTTTTCTCAAACTTCTTACTACCAACCCCAATAATGAGTAGTTCAAAGAAAAATCCTTTAAATAACTATTTGAGCATCTTACTTTATACATGGTGTCCGTGAACTGCACTGCTATCTCCTTCTCCGCTCTGCATCTGCATCTGCATCTGCGCTTGCATTCTTGCAATCATCTCCTGCATGCGACGAAGCTGGAAAAGTAGCACAGAAGAATTCTTTAGTCTAATCTCGCCTCAGAGTAGGACTCTGCTGCCACCACACTGTTAATTATTTATATTAAAGGGGGAACACACATCTGCATTATCTTTATCTGATGGCTAACAATCTCAGGTTATGGCATCTTCTTCTACTGCTCTTTGTCATCCCTTAAGAGATTGGAAACTTACTGATTAAAATGAGCAGGCTTTATTACTGTAATTTGGGATGAGATTTTTAAGCATCCCTAAATGGCAATCTGTGCTTTCTCTGAAGTTAAACACATAAAAATGATGGTGCTGAAGTGCTGAACAAACACAGTTACCAAAGCTCACCACCAGAAGAAAGGCAGCTTGTTTACATCTCTCTAAACTGCACCTGTATCTGTCACTAAAAAAAATTGTCAGAATTACTTCCCAACTCCCCTGCTAGCGATGACTGGGTGGAAGCAATTATTACAGGCAAACTGTCCAAGGAGACACAAACATTATTAAAAATGGTTGAAACTCAGTTTTAGAGCACTGCAACATTTAAGCACAGAGTAAATGTGTAACTCAGCTACTAAGATTAATTTTAAATTCTTTTATTGTACCCAACTCCTGACAGGTGAGAAGTTGACCTCACTACTGAAATATTTTTGGGGTTTTTGCCTTCGTTCTCCTACACTTTAAGCTCAAACTAAACTGTCAAGCTTAAAGATGAAAAGTTAAACCTGTGAAATGTTTATGCAATTCTTTTTTCATATTCCTTGAAACAACAACCCTTTACATTTTTCCTCAAGTTATCTTTTGGGGCTTGGGTAGCCACTAAGACCACTAGTAGAAGACTGAGAGTCTGCTTGTGCTAGGGCAGACCAAAAAGTCCATCTAACTCAGACTTCTCTCCAACGCTGGCTATTAGCAAATGTGTGGAAAAGCCTGGCAGCCAGGTGCACATGCCCAGTATCTCCTGACATATGCTCTCAAACTCTAGAAATCTGTCAATTCTGAACTTGCTAAACCAAAAAAGTTTCTACCTTTGTATCTAGTGAGCATATTCATGGAGAAAATAAAACTCTTCAGTCTCTTGGCATTTTTAAGCTTATCTGCATTTCTTGCTTTGCCCAAAATTCCATGCTGATGAGTTCCACAATTTACAATTTACAGCTTAAATGTATCTTTTTTGTTTGAAATCAGCCACCTATCAATCTCATTAAATGTGAGCCATTTCTTGTATTGTAGATTCCTATTCATCCTGCCATCTATATTTATATATGCCCCTTTCTGTCATCTGCTTGTCAACAAGAACATGAACCTGATCTCCCTTTGGACAGGACCTACTTCAGGTCTCCACTTCAGCCTTTCCGCCCACCTTTTGCTATTCACTATACTTTTTCTAGTCTTGGCTATAAGACTAGTAACGGGGACGACGAAGACAGCGTTGGAGCTACACATTATGGATTTATTATAGTAGCAGAATAAGAATTTCTGTTTCATTCTTTATTCCTGACAATTGTTCCCTCCTTTGCTGCAGAGCTGAACTGACTTTTTCCCAGTCTGCAATTGCTAACTTCAGAACCTTTACTCATGTGAGGAGGGCTCTCCTTCCCCACACAATGTGCATTACATCCATTGCCAATTAGTACATCTGAGTCTGGCATCTTACCAGATTCTACTTGTTCCAATAAATCAGTATCCTGAGACTCCTCTACACCTCTTCAAATTCTGTTTTTCTACTGCACCTTGAATAACTTTATATTAGCAAATTCTGTCTTTTTCCTTTAAAAAGTGCCAAAATCATATAAATCATTTGACCAAAAGTCAAGAATAAAAATTCTCCCATTACAAGCGGACAGAATTCTGTCATCTTACTTCAGCTTCTTTTTCAAGCAGAATCTGGTCCTTATTTACTTCTTCATCTTCTATTTTCCTAAAATAAGATGAATATTGTTCAATAACGTGCATACATTTGAGATGTTGAACTTCCAGAGAATGCTTTGTTGACAAAAATCAAGGCTCTTAGAAGTCAGTCTCATAATACAAACAAATTCCATTGAAACATGTTCTCCACATAGCTGCAATTAATGCTTTTATTTTAAAATAATTTTTAAGGCATCAATTTATCCCTTACTCCACCATAAAGTTATGCCCAGAACAAGTATAAACCATTCTAGCTATGAATTTAAAATATGACAGATCTTTGCATGTAGGTATCAATAAAAACTATTTATGAACAGTATTCAAGTATAGCAGTTTACCTCAGCATAACTCAGCTTAACTGATGGCAATTTGAGTACCACACAGATACAGTAAATTCTGAAATACTGCAAAGACATACTCAATTCTTCTCTTTCATTGGTGCATTAAATCAATACAACTAAATCAAAATATAAGTTCAAGGTAATGCTAGACAAGATGTCAACAAAAAATATGGAAGCAACATGTAAAATAACCAGCACTCTAAGAAATGCTGTATCTGGAAACCTGGGTCCCTCCAGGCAGAACCTTCCTGTGACGCAGTTCTAGTCCATCTCTAACTTCACGAACTGCGTTTGCTACCACACATCTTAAATGCTTGTAACCATAACCACAGAAGTTACACAACCACTGTACATGTCTGGAATCCTTCCAATTGGAGTAACCTTTTATCCTCTGCTCCACTTAAGATTTTGAAGTTTAACTATTTTTCTAGTATTGTCCCTTTTTTTTTTTTAAGTCCAAAAGATGTCTTTTGCATAACATGTTAAACTACAGTACAAACATTGATTACTCCTGTCAAAATTAAGCAAATGCTTTTAATCAGTATCTCAGCAAACTCCAATTTCCAGTTTTACACTGAGAAACCAAACACAAGAATATTTTTATGTAGAATATTTTCAAGATTACCTACCACTTTGCCAATAGATTTCTCCTCTCCTATTTTCCAATGGAGAAGAACTACTAATAGAAATAGTCACACAAGTGCCATCAAAAGCGCAAAGCGAACAAACTGGTGCTCGTTTAAAGGTTAACAGAAATAGATCGTCAGAAATCCGCTGTGTCCAAAAGCTTCTAATAACATCAGTGAGTACAGTCAACAAGCACTAATTGCCAAGAACTGCCAGTGGGGTAGATGCAAGTTTGCAATAAATTCACAAGCAAACTACCCTCACTTACAGGAAACTTAACTATGTCCTAGCAGCACTTCAGAAATACCAAAACAAAGACATATAGGCCACTTAACTAGACAAGATACAAAAACATGTTTTAGTTTCACAAAAAAAGATACCCCAATTTAACAGCAACTTACTGTCACAGGCTCCCAGCAGAGGCAAATTTAAATCCTCTAAAAATCAGTAAACATTATTTTAAATCTGGATGCCCTTAGGCTACATTTCTTTTAAGACCTCTGTACATACCTGTTAGGTAACAGGCAGCAGAACTTGGCAATTTTTTATTTTTTTTTTTTTTAGCTTGAACTTCAGAAGATAGGATTTAAAAGTCAGGGGAGAAGAAAGTGTCATCTTGCCTGAAGGGAAATCCAGACTTGTAGGCCAATGCTATGGGCAGAGACAAACTCCTTTTCCTGAAAACTGACTAGGAATGTCACAGAACCTACCTCAACAGCATGATGGAAAAAACTTTGCAAAACATATGAAACCCACTGAAATGTGCAATTATGAAACTCTCTAGTGGCTGACATAAGAAATGCAGCTGAAAAATCTAAACCAGGAAACACCCACAATGACTTGAGTTTCTCTTTCTAGAGACACAGTCCAAATATTCCAATAGTTAATTCTGGAAAAAAACCCAAACAAACCAACTTTAACATATCAGCACCAACCTAATTTGCAGATTTTAGAAGACAACATTTATCATAGACATGTCCTACTTCTTTACCTGAAACATTCCAATCTAACTGTGGTTCAAATCTTAAAACAAAGCAGAGACCTAAGCATACTCTTTTAATGGCACAACTTCAGATTTACATAATACTTTTTCTTAGGCTCAGTGTAAGCTGGTCAGCTGAACTTGGTGTTGACCAGAGCTACAGAGCTGTCTGTGATCTACCAAATCCTAGCAATGAAATGGTAGGAGAGACAGACATCAAAAAATAAATTCAGAGGAGGAAGAAACAGCATGTAACCATAAGATGACAACCTGCCACCTCGTTTGAGCCTCTCAGAGCGGAAGTTCTCATAGTGAAGATCCTGGGTCACCTCCTGAAGATCTTGCATATGGGTGCTGGAGAAAGAAAAACAATTAAAACAAGCAAGCACATCAGCTTGCTTAACCAGCTCTCACATTCAGCACTGCATTGGGTCAATGCGTTCAGCCTGAACACCCGTTTAACATGCCAATTTAAAAGCTAATTTAAATCAAATCGGTCCAATAAAAGACACATACAGAGGCCATCTCAGACCCTGAGGCAGCCCTGACATAAGCTGTCCTCCTGGGTGATGAAGCAATGCTGGTCAGAGGAAGCAGAGTAGCAAAGCCTGAAAAAAAATCAACCAGTGGACTTTCAAAGTCTACTCCTTTGCAGATATATATCCACAAATAGATAAATTTAAGTAAGCACAAGGTGTGAAGCAACCTGTTTTATGTTCCTGTGGATCTGAATAGCAATACAACACTGTGTTTGACAAAGGAATTAGACAAAAGATTATTTTCACAGAATCACTAGGAAATTCAGATTGGAAAGAACCCATGGAGCTTATGTGGTACAATCCCTGCCTGGACCAGCTAAGTCAAGGCTGCCCATGGCCTTTTCCAGACAAATTCTCAGTATTTCCAGGGTCTCCACAACCACTCCAAACCCCCACTACAATGTTTGAGTATTTTCCTGGTGATTGTTTTTTAAAATACCATTCAACTGGAATTTTCTAACGTACATTAACATGGTCCTCAGCTTCAGGAAGTCATTATGTTCCGGATTCTCCACCTCAACTACACCCCATGGGTAGAGTCGACCTCTAACTTTTTTGCCTTTTGCTTCAATGAGTTGATTGGATCCCACTACACAAAATGGAATGCTGGCCTGAAAGCCAAAAATGCAAAAATTACTAATAAGATTATTAATAAGGAACCAGAACAAACAACTCAAAGAACAACTCTTGTTCTGCTCAGTACTGCATATTATGGTAATGCTTTTAATTTAAAGGTTCAAAAAAAAAAAAAAAAAAAAGAAAGTAATTATTACCACAATTAGGGAAGCCTGGCGACAGAGACACAGTGATTCACACAAGGTCCCATCACAGGTGACAGTATGTATCTTGTTCTAAAGCCATCTGAGCAGTTCAAAAAGCCACAGTATATTATCCACATGTTACCTATGAAGCCAGTCATACCTTCAGGAGTCTGGTCTGCTCTTTAAAATCTTCATCCTCATCTGATTCAGCATCAGGCAGGTGATAAATCTTGATGCCATGCTCTTCTATTTCATCCAGAATCTGCGATTTGTAATATAAGAGATTGAGATAATATACACGTAAAGTTAATACTTTTAAATCTTAAGGTAAAATTACTTAATCAGTTATACACATTCTCTCGAGAAACTTGGGTCTATCTTACTGATCCAAATTATTTGGAAAGTTTTTAAACACAGTATTTCTTCATGATATTCAACAACTACTTGCCACAGACATTCAGACAAACAATAGTGTTCAAATAAACAGTGTCCTTTCTGGATTACACATAAGAAATTGACCTTTTTTTTTTAAACCTTTATAATTTTTAAAAAACAACTGCAAAGCCATAATTGCTTTAAACAGCCTAAAGCTCCTTGCTTTTGCCTCTAAATTACTATTTGGGGGGTAAGGGTGGGAGTGTTAGAAAACCTAACTGAGCTACAGACACTGCAAATACTTATTTCTGTCTTCATGACTGCTAAGAATGGAATCTGCAGCTGGAATCCATTTGCCATAAACCCAAATTTTGCTCTTTAAAAAAATAGATAAATCAATCTTTGTTTCTGCAGAATTCCAGCACAATATGTACATTAAACTAAAGTATACTTCTCTATTTTTATTGTAAATTGGGTAAGAGAACTATAAGGATTTTCAGAATAACTGAAAAAATCATAGATAATGTTTTAAATATACCAGCTAAGACTGGATGAAGTTTGCCTTCTGGCAAGTTAATTCTAACACTTCTTTCTAAATTTCATAGCTGTTATTAACTCCTGATGGTTTGTTGCAATTTCCCTCCTCAGTAAATACAGCATCAATTCCTGCAAGACTGAATGTGTTAAGGAAGGAAGAACTGGAAGGTATTAGAAGATGACACAAGGGAAGAGAAACAATCCCAAAATAAAAAAAAAAAATATCTGAAAATCCTACTTTTCAATCATCAGAATTCTGACTAAAATACATGAGCATTTTAGATGCAGTTATCATCTCTGCTTTGTAACTGATTAAACAGGTAAGGGAGCAATGAGCACTAGCAAATGCATTAAATATTTTTCCAAAGTTTCAAAATTCACTCATAATGAAATTGCAAATGTAGCTAATCTGTCTTTTCACAGGCAATGTTTTAGGGACAATATCCTAGTTAATAATAAAAGAATTTACAAGAAATCAAACTACATATTAAATAATCATAGAATGGTTAGAGTCAGAAGACCATGTAGTCCCACCTCCTGCCCTGGGCAGAGACACCTCCCACCAGACCAAGTCGCTCAAAGCCCCCTCCAACCTGGCCTTGAACCCCTCCAGGGATGGGGCAGCCACAGCTTTTCTGGGCAACCAGTGTCCCACTACCCTCAAAATAAAGAATTTCTTCCTAACACCTCCTCTATGTCTCCTCTCTTTCAGTGTCAAACCCTTCCCCCTCATCCTGTGGCTCCCCTCCCTGATCAAGAGTCCCTTCCCAGCTTTCTTAGAGCCATTTTAGGGACTGAAAGGGGCTCTAAGGTCTCCCTGGAGCCTATTCTTCTTCTGAACACCTCCAGCTCTCTCTCCTGTCCTCACAGCAAAGGTTACACTGTGGATGAGATAATATAATTTCTTGGCTAGGATAGAGTAAGGTTAAATGAGAATGCCCCTCTCTTCAGCAAAAGTGCTGCTATAATCTAAGTACAACATTTTTCAGCAAACTAGAAAAATACATACCCTTTTCTTTAGTCTTTCTCGCTCTTTCAGAGAAAGCGTATCAGCTTTTGCAATCACTGGTACAATATTTACTTTGTTGTGTATGGCCTTCATAAACTCAACATCCAGAGGCTTAAGGCTAAAATTAAAATATGGAAAAAAGGTAAATTTATTTTTAAACTAAATTACCAATTTATTTTCACAACAACGTAGATCTCTCCCCTTACACAGAAAGAACACACTCAATTAATTCCAGCAGTTCTAGTACCTCCTTAAGTAATGGCAATCTGATTCTGAAAACTGAAGTCAACAGTCACAAACCAACTCCCCGAAGTAAAATCATTTAAAAAATAAAAAGGCAGAGAAACACCTACCCATGACCAAATGGTGAAATGAAATAGAAGCAGCAATGAACCCGGTTATCTATGATGTGTCTTCTGTTCAAACCACTCTCATCATGCAAATATCGCTCAAATTGCTCATCAATATAAGAGATTATGGTCTTAAAACTGTAAAACAAATATGGATTCAAGAAATCATGCATGTTCCCAATTAGGCAATAACCTTAGTGATGCTGCAAAGGTAATATTAAAACACCAAGACATTCTGCTGATGAACAAAAATTAATTTACTGATGCTGTAACACTGTAAGAGTAGAAGAGCACATATTTTAAAACTGCAATTGAATTCCAGAATAACAAACTACTATGAATATTTTTTTTTAATATTAAGAGAAAATACACACACATATAACACAACTTCTACAGGAAATTTCTTTTGGGTTAGGTATTTATCTTTTGACATGCTCAAGGTAATCTAAGCTTCTTGTTCCTAACTAATTTTAAATCACAGAATGGTTTGGGTTGGAAGGGACCTTTAAACATCATCCAGGCCACACCCCCCGCCATGGGCAGGGATATCTTTCAGTAGGTCAGGTTGCTGAAAGCCCTGTCCAACCTGACCAGGAACCCTTCCAATAACGGGGGATCCACAACTTCTCTGGGCAACCTGTTCCAGTATCTCATCACCATCATTGTAAAAAACTTCTTCATTATGTCCAACCTAAATCTACCCTCTTACAGTTGCCCCTTGCCCTGTTACTTAGTACAGGCCCTGGTAATAAGCCTTGAAAGGCCTCAGTAAGGTCCCTTTGGAGCCTTCTCCAGGCTGAAGAACTCCAATTCTCTTAGCCTTCCCTCACAGGAGAGGTGGTCCAGCCCTTGGATCATTTTTGTGGCCCTCCTCTGGACCCACTCCAACAGGTCCGTGTCTGTCTTGTGCTGGGGGCCCTGAGCTGAATGCAGGTCTCCCTTCCCTCTAGTAAATCAACTGCACCACTCAGCTTGGTGTCACCTGCAAGCTTGCTGAGGGGAAACTCAATTCTACTATGCCACTGATGAAGATAATAAACAGTACT